>JAMLFT010002049.1:0-27494 GCA_026544285.1 Pachyrhizus erosus | reverse complement strand
TCATTTTATATTATTTTATATATATCAATTAATTTTATTAAATATTTTCAATTTAAATAACTAATTTATAAATTTTTAACTTTTCAATTAGTTTGCAAATTTTAACTAATTTATAAGCTAATTTTATTAAACATAATCTTAGTCTATTAACGGATTCTTAATTTTTATATGTAAAAATTTATTGAATTGATTTTTATATATATAATCATTACAAATTGAAAAATATTATTTATATAACAAATCATATAAAAATTTGTATAATAATTTTTTTTATCAAATTCTTTTTTTTATATCATTTATTACATGTCATAATGACAAATAAAATTATATTGTATAAATTATTATATGTATATCACATTTCTTAGTAATTTGGTTCTTGTCATAATTAATTTCTTTACACATTCTTAATTTGATCCTTATGCATATAACATAATTTTAATTTAGTCTTTGCACATGTAGCACAATTCTAATTTGATTTCTACATGTAAGTTTAGGCAAAAATGAATCAAAATTTCTTAAATTTTATGTTTTGATGTTAAAAATGATAATTAAGTTTACTATCTATAACAAATGATTAGTATGTCAAATGATGTGTCTAGTAAATCATCAATCTATTGTCTATCCTTATATGAATCTTTCATTTGTTTGTATGTTTCATCTAATTATCTACAATTATTACATAAGTACAAATGTTTTTGTTATGTATAGAATGTTTCAAAAAATAAAAAAGATTATCAAAATGTAATTAAGAAGACTTCTATCTCTCAAAAGTTGTGTCTTAATTAGCATTACTTGACTCAATTAGAAATATTAAGAATTGACACCTAATATTTGACAAGAAACTACAAAAGAATATAAACAAGTTGTGTTATCAACAAATTAGGTGAATAATTGGTGAAAAACAATTCATACAACATTAAATGTTAATTTAAATCTCTCACAAACAAATGAAGATGGAAAATCAATATGAGACAACAAATATATGAAAAACATTCCCTATAAATAGAAAAAAAAATCGTGAGGTAAATACCTACTTAAAAAAAAGAAAATTTTCATGTAACTCTCTACTTTCAATAAGTTTATTTGTAATTATTTTTATCCTTATAAATAAGTCTCAAACATCTAGCATATATGAAAGTTTGACTCCTAGACATTAGTTTTATAGGTCTAAGTTAGATAATGAGAGTCACTCGAGATCATATATTTTTGTATGCCTATGAAGTTAAGTTAAAAATTGACTTGTGAAACAATACTTATTGTTATAGCTTGAAGAAACTAAAAAATATTACTTGTTGTAGAGTTAGAAGTAATTTGATAAAAGAATACTTATAACTTGTTAATATAGTGAAACTTGGTAGTTTGTCAAGAACTGAACGTAGTTTCAATGATAGAGATAAATAATTATAAAATTTGTTGTGTTGATTATTTTTATTGTTTGTAAACTAATTGAAAGAATTGTTTATTTTTTATTTTTTTAACAACATTGTTTATCATTTATTTAAACTGTTTATCTTTTCTTTTCAAAAGATAGACAATCCCAAAACATCTTAAACAATTTTTAAAAAAAAAATTAAAAACACAATTCAACTTCTTATTTTTCTGTTTGTTTCACAGTGTGTAAATCAAATAAAGAATGTTGTATATACACAATGACCATATTAAAAATGATTAATATATAAGAACCAAATTATGAATGTGTAAGAAAATTAACCAATAACAAAAAACAACATAAACAACACTAATAACATTTACATGAATAAGAATTGATTTAATAAATTTTTACATATAAACATCAAATTAAAATTTTATGACATGTAAATGAAATTATACATCTAACCTTCTCTTTATCTCAATCTCCGTTAAGAAATACATCATGTTCATATCAATAACCACACCATACTTTTTTTTTTTCTATTTTTCTTTCTTTTTAGAAAGTACTACTAAATATGATATATGCTAAAAGACACATTCACACGTTGCTTAAGTTAATTAAGTATATATATGGATATCATGAAATGAAATTAGTCATAATTAAATGGTAAAAAAATAGATAAAAATAATAATATAAACATGTATTGGTAAATGTAAGAAAAAAAGAGAATCGCGCTTAGCATTTTTTTTTGTTAAGGTTGTTTAAATAGCTTTTTCTTGAGACTGTATAATGTTTTTATAATTTAGTTTTGCAATGTGACATAAAGAAAAATAAAAAATAAAAACAAGTATAATAGAGTATAAAAGTAAAAGTTAAAAAAAAGTTGTCCAATTTTGTTTGCCAAACACAAATATGTGAAATTTAAATATAAAGGCAATTTTTTCCACGTGTCAGTGTGGTGTAAACGTTAAAGTTTAAACAATGGATGAAGGATGAAGGCTACGATGAAAGAGGAAATCATGTCTTTCACTACGAGAAATTTATTTTTTTATTGTAAGATATATTGTTTTTGAATTGATGATGAAGATTTTTTTTCTTATTTTCCTTTTATTAACAATGAAGTTACTTTCCCCAAATTTTTTATTAGGAAGCCAGTCAACCAAAGCAATAATCCAAATACCAAATTAGGGGCATGTGGGATACATTTGTTGCCTAATTTAGGTTCGAAGGAATACAATTACAATAGCACTTGCTTATTGTAAAATATGATAATTAAATTTAAATTATACATTTATACATTGATGATAAGTTAATTAGTATATTTTATGATTATTTAAAAAAATTATGTATATTTTTTTAATTTTATTTTTTAAATATAATCTAACAATCTATATTTTAATTATTGTTAACACATACACAAAAGTATCATTTATGATTTTAATAGACATGTATATTCATATGTATTGTTAAAAGTTCTTACACTGTGAACAATTAAGAATAAATTTTAATATGATTTTGTTAAAATAATTATTATAAATATCAATACATTTATTATATACGATGATTTGTAATTTAGTAATAATGTAAAATTCATTTATATATCAATACATATATTATAAGTTTAAATAATTTTTTAATTTTTATAAAATAAATTTTATTTTAATTTTTTAAGAAATTTTGTTTTGATTTTATTAATTTATTTTGTTATTTTAATCTTTATTATTAAATAACAATGTTAAATGATGACGTAATAATATTGACAATCTATTGACTTGTCATATTATTAAGAAATTTGATAAGATAATCATGTATAATTTTTTTATAATTTATATTTTAAATTTTTTATCTATTTAAAGTTATTAATGATATCACACTAATTGACAAATGATTTAAAAATATAATTTATCAAAAAAATATACATAACTACTTTATTAAACTTGTAAGTCAAGAAATTATTAATGTTGTTATTACATTTTTTTATTAGAACTAAAACAAAAACAAAACACAGATTTTTAAAAACTAAAATAAAAAATTTAAAAGACTAAAATCTAAAACATTTTCTTTTATAAGAACCAAAAATTATTTAAGCCTATATTATATATTCATACTTTACATTATTTACACATATGTAATTTTAAATAAGATTTTACTTTCATCAATCAAATTATTAAATTATAATTATATATTATGTAAAATATGTATGTCAAATCTTATCAAAATTAGACATTAATAATAATATAATCAAACATCATAAGATGCCAATTTTTTTGTAATATCTCCTATGATTAGTCTATAATTTTTTATTAAAAAAATACCTTAATTAAGTTTATCCAACACAAAGATAATCAAATGATCTTTACATTCGTAACTTTTACAGGTATTTATTACATTAATTTTGATATACATAAATAATTTAAATAATATTTTGATGTTTATATTTTTTTATTTTAGTCCTTTAAAAATTTAAAGCTTTTAAATTTAATTTATATTATTAAGTAAAAATATTAATTAATGATATAATTAAAATATTGATAACTTAATGATTTCTTGTGTATCAAAAAGCTTAATATTACAGTTATATATATATATATATATTTTAAAAATATGTTTTTTAATACTTATTTGTACAAAATAATTAATAATATTATATTATTTTATGAGAAATTTAAAAACATAATTTAACAAAAAAAAATTATATGTGATTGTTCTATTAAATTTTGTAATGAAATAATAAGTTAATAAACTAACAATATTATTATTAAATCATCATTAACATTAATTGATATTAAAGATTAAAACAAAAAAATTTAAATTTTTAAAAGATTAAAACTAAAAAACTTTAAAAGATTGAAATAATAATAATAAAAATCCTATTTTAAATGAAACAAATGATTATTTAAGCTTAAATGAACAACGAATGCATCGTATAATTTGAAATCATTTTTACAGGACTTTAAATCTAATAATAAACATTAAGACAAATTTATCCAAAAAAAAAAAAAATTTAAACAATAAACGAAATGTAATTTACATTGGTATAAACCGATTTCTCCTTGTATCTTTGTATGTATATATAATGTAAAAATAACACTCCCTATCAACAGTGTTATTTAAAACTTTCTCAACGAAAATTCTTAGAGATCCCCCTCTCCCCCTTTTGATAAGCCAGCCTACCCGGCCATTAGCCAATTACAAACTGAATATTCTTATATGTAAATTAGCATAAATTTTGCAGTTGAAGGGAAAGTTCGGTTAGTTATTAGTATTACACTGTATCCTGTAATAGGCCATTGGGGTTTTGGCCTTCTAATTGGTAAATAGATGTTTAAGTTATCAAGAAAAAATTCAACAAGTTCAGTACCTTGTCATACCAGATGCATATTACTATGTCAACAAAAATTAAAGCCTCCAAGCATCCATGGAAACATCTAGAAATGTCACCCACAGGCAGAGGAATATAAACTGATATAACTTATTTGTTAAAACAAGCAGAAAAAATAACTCAAGTCAACAGAAATGGACCATTCAATCAAATTTCCACAAGGGTATTTTGCCATTGAGTTAGGTTGCAATATGTGGAGCCTTTAGGTTCTTTCAGTGGCAAACCAAGCCAATCCATACAATGTATACTGATGTTTCCAATAATAAGGTTTAACAACACGTACAATGATGAAATGAATGGGTTGCAAATCCACTCCACACCTAACTAAACATGTATATTACTGGAGAACTATAAAATGAAAAGGGAAAGTCACCAAGAAAAAGATAAAAAGAAAGCAACTTCTTGAACTCACCTCACTTACCTTCTAACATATCTATTGAACAAAACCAACAGAAGTCAATGTTCACATAATCACATTCAATTACTGACATTTCTATTTCTGACTTCATCTGCCAAAAAAAAAAAAAATCATGTTAAAAGGGGGAGATAAATATTTTAAAGAAATAGTTCTCTGCACTGAAAATATAAAGAGTTCCAGTACATGGTGTGACGTTTTTCAAAGTTAAAACAAAAAACAATTAAGGAATTAGTGTAAGAATTAAAACATGATAGGTATTAGTAGAAACTTTACAAAACTTAAAGAAATGTCAGTGTAATTTACTCTTTACACTGTCAACTACTAAAAAGTAATGTCAAAGATGATTTTTAAGACAATTATTATGAAAGTCAATAAAGGTTGATTAATAGTGTAAAAACCTATGTAGCAATTTCTGGTTGATTAATAGTGTAAAAACCACATGTAATAATGCTGAAATGCTGAAGTACCTTGTCTTTGAGTTACCGAGTGTGAGTTCAAGATCATCTGAACCAAATTCCTCATGGATCCTTTCTCCTTCCCACGGCTTCACAAGCCCCAACATGTTGCTTCCAAATGCAAATTCATCTGAAACAGCTTCAGACATAGGAATGTCAGCATTGTGATCAGAGCCTGGTGGAACAGCAGGAGAGCATGTTCCACTATGAACAGGAGTCCACATTCTCGAACCACTGCCGGCCAAACCGTCTTCCTTGAAAGCAAAAGGGTTTGAGGAGACCAAGCTGAATGTTGGTGAGGTTGGACTAACATGGGGAAGTTTGATCCCAGCAAACCATTCAGGGTCAACAACCTGGCGGCCAGGACTAGGAGGACTAGAAGATGGCAGGAATGAGTAGTGCTGCTGTCTAGTCCACCCTGGCCGTGCAGACTGATCGTCCCATTCAGCATTGATTCGCGGTGTTCTGGCAGTTGGAGAGCTCAGAGGAGGTGTGACAGGAGCACTGATGGAGCCACTGTGGAGGTAGAGGTGGGGAAGCTTGGGAGATGATGCTGAAGATGATGCAGTGGAGAGGTTTTTGAGCCATGGAATGAGGGAGTTGCCATCAGCATTAGGAATTGTGGTGTAAGGGGATGAGGATGGACTTGGGAAGGAAGATGAACCAGGGCTTGGATTGTAGGAAGCACATGGACTTGGATGGTAAGATGAGCAAGGGCTTGCTGCTGCTGATCCACCAACTATGTCCATGCGCTCTAAGGGCTTGCATCCCTGATTGTACAAAATATTTTTCCATTAACTAATCATAGTATGTAGCATTTTGGAACTACCATGTAGTGCAATGCAGATGCATATAGGTAGGAGTTGCATGGCCAGAAAACTTTCAAATATAGATAATCAACCAATGATTACATGAGAAATGTCAGTAACACACTCTATCAAACTCTCATTGGTTAAAATTCACGTCGGTTCTACTAAATATCTGAATCCCATTTTTTATCTGGTGGATTAGATTCTCAAACTAGTGGACTTGCATGAATTTCAACTAATAAAAAAATGTGTCGAGAAAGTATTAGTGAGTGCACTGTTAACACTTCTTGTAATTACATATTTGTAAAAAAGTTAAAAGTCTATGTCAGTTATTCAACTCTGCTAAGCTCTATAGTGTTCCTATCAAATCTAACCAATGTGACATACCTGGTCAAAGCTTTTGGTCATTGCCATATCTAGAATCCTAAGTAAGAAAGACAATCTATTTAAAAAATAAAAATTAATTATTATTATTATTATAAAAGGAGTAAAAAATTAAAATTAAAGGGAATAAAACATACATATTCAAGATATTTGTATATAGTTTTTAAAAATGAGGGGTGCAGATGCAATCTCTGAAATGTACATATATCCGCCCCTGCCTTAGGCCATGCAGGCAACATCTACACAATGGCAACGGAATTTAATGTGGAGCAATATATGATGACACGTTCAACCTATTTCAAGCTAATGCATGGAGAAAAGGTGAAAGACTGGAAGTTTCAAGCTAATGCACCAAATATGAGTGATGAGGTGATGCATTTGTGTAGTTATTGACTGATTGTATTGTAGTCTGCAATGAAATGCAGTTTGCATGCAAACAATCATTAGACTGTGGTTAATTTACAGCACAAAATCTTAGATTTTTCTGCATTACATTTACCAAGACTACAAAAACAATTATATAGAAGTTAATTATATAAACAAGTACAAAGAAGATTTCTTAACTAAAAAAAAAATAAAAATAAAAATAAAAATAATTTTGTGTGATTGCGAAGATAAAATAAAATCCACTATTGTTTTTGTTAACAATTCAAGTTGAGAGCTCTATTACTAAAGTAAGAATTAATGTATTTTTCTTAAATTTTATCTTAAAAAACCAAAAGATAATTAGAAGTAGAAATTGAGCTATCGAAGATGCTCCAATAACACATTATTATATGATACTAATTATAAGCATACATCTGAAACATGTCTCTCGCAATCAGGAGAAGGAAAAAGAATGAACAGTGACATTGGAGTATTCCACCACAAAAGAAGGGTCAATGATGACTCATGAGGCAGAAGACACTCCAAAATGGAATCCTACGTGGCCACGCTGTCTGAAAAAGTCAAAAAGTTAATGCTACGATGCCACACAGCAACACGGACATTACAAACCAAAACAAAGCAAAATATCAGACAAACACACCAACCACGGAACATCAAAGCTGGCAAATTTGCCCTCTCCATTTTACCAAAATGCCACTGGCCAAGTTCATTTCATGCAATGATTGAAGCACCCACCAAGGGCATTTTGGTCCACTTAAAGTCTAAAAGACTAAAAAACAAAAAATTGTCCTGGTTTCTCAGGTGACCGTCAGTCAAGAAAGAGAGCGAATCTTTGATGCTTCACCAAAATGCCAGGACCACTGCATTACCCCGGATCCACCGTACACAGCCAAGGAATATATATAATTAAAATTAAAAATTATTTAATAATAATTTAATTATTTTAAATATGACTTTATTATTTAATTTAAACATCTATGATTTCATCCTATAACTAAGATTTACTCCTTGATATAGTAATGATTAATGCACATTTTTGAAATAGAGTATATGTAGGTGGAAAAAAAATTAGAGAGAGAGAATACTAAAAGTGATATGTGAGGTGATTTTGAAAAAGATAATGACGTGATAAGAAAAAAATTAAAAAAATAATGTAAAAAATAAAATAGAAGAAAAAAATGAAAAAAAGAGAATAATTATTCAAATAAGTAATGCTTATGGTGAATGAACATGCTATAGCGATAATATTTAATCACGATTAAAATTTAAGAAAATAGCATTAATTTATAATAAATAATTACTTCTGTATGATAAAAATAGTAATTATTTTTTCTGGTACAAAAAAATTTAAGAGAAATTATTACAGCCTAAATAGATAAAGTTTTCATACTCTGAATAACGGATAGGAAGTCAAACCTGCTATCCATGATCCATCATATCTAAGATCTCATCTTCTTCCAATTAATTATATCCTAACGGTTAAAACAAGTATTTTTCATTACATAAGGTAAAAAAAGAAAAATATTGTTAAAATATTATTTAACGAATAAAAAAACAAAAGAAGCAAATCTATTTAATGTTTTCCAAATAATTAAAATAAAAAATACTAACAAGTAACATCAAAATTTTTATTATAAAATATAATATTTAATTTTGTCAAACATTTCTTCGTATTTTTTAATTAATTTTTTATTTATTAATAAACATTCATCAATACCATTTTAACCATTTTTTTTTTATTAAAGATTACAAATGTTTTTTATGAAAGACGACCATTCTACCTCAGGGCATAAAATCCAAATTCCCCACAAACTACATTTAATCCATAACATAAAAAATAAGGGGTAACAAAGATAAAAACTGTCCCACCTATCTGAGAAGCGCTTATGTTAGGAAAAAAGAAAAGAAAAAAATTTGTGTGCTTAGAGAAAATAATTAAAATAAAAAAGGTAAAATTGGGAATGGAAAGAAAAAAAGAAGAAAAAAAAGGAAAAATGTAATAATGTAGTAATGTACCTTGCGGTAGGTGGTTCCATCGGGTTCAACGGTCCAACCAGCTTCGTTGCAGAGAGCTTTGAGGACTTCATTGTTGTCGCAGTGTTTGGGGAGTTTGAAGTTTCCATACATCCTCAGACCTGAGAAGATCTTCGCCGCTATGGCTCTTCTTCTTCTCTCTCTCCTCTTGTTGTTCTCTCTCTCCTTCCACGTGGGTAGCCTCGTCCCCGACGTCATCTCAAACCACCGAAAGAACACAACTTTGGACCAGATTCGACCGAGCAACGTTAAAGAGCCTTCTGGGTCGGTGACAACAAACCAAATAACGACAAAGTTTGCAAAGGGGTTTGTTAGAAGAGAGTGAAGGAGATGTTGGAAGTGGCAAAGTTAGCACATTTGGTGGATTTGGGAAGTGGGTTTGAGGCCTGAGAGTGATAGGAGATCGGAGGAGATCTGGGTCGGAAAAATTGAGAATGATTTTGATGCAAGTGTGTGTGTGTGTCTGAGAGAGAGAGAGGGAGAAGAATAAAAATAAAAGATTGGGAGGAGGCACTTGATTAGCCAAATTTGCGGATCAAATTCATGATCATGGCGTTTAGATTTGTATAGAGAGAGAAAAAGAAAAAGAAAGAGAAAGAGAAAGAGAAAGGGATAGAGGGAGTTGGTGTTGGAGTAGGAACGGATTGACCCCTTTCTCTTCACACTCCTCTATATATGTGAGAAAAAAATAAAAATAAAATACTGAATTGATGTTTATTTTCTAGCAGTGTATTTTATTTCTAATTTTTACATAAATTTAATAATAAATATTTTGTAAAATTCATTATTTATTACAAATTTAAATATTCAAATAATTATGTAAAAAAAAAAAAAGCTTCCCTTAATACAATTCTAAATCTGTCCCTGTGTTGGAGATTATAGAATCCAACATGCCACCACCACCTCCACCGGCCTAACCTTTTCCCCTCACTTTCTCTTCCTTTCTTTCTTCCTTGCTTATGGCAGTGAGTGATGAGTGTTGATTTGTGGGAGTTTCACACTTGTGGAGTATCACTCTATAATGACTTTGGTTTGGTTTTCCTTTTTGTTTTTCTATTCTTTTCTGAATTAAGCTAAGTTGGTTACATTCCATTAAATGTGAAAGGGTATGCCAAGTTTCTCTTTTTTTTAAAAATAAATTGTATATACTATATAATTTTTTATATATATATATAATTATATTATTGTCTACTGATTTGTGGTTATATTTTATACATACATATAACAATTATAAATATGATATATATTTTTTATCTCAACATTTTTTTTAGTTTTTATGTCTTCTTTATCCTTCGGTTGATATTACAAATATGATATATTATAATTTTGTTTTGTTTAAAACGTTCGATTCTTGTAAGTGTTTTTTTTTATATTAAGTTGGTCTTTCAGTTACTTTATAACATTAATAGTTTCAATTTTAACTAACCTACATTAATTTGACATGACATCTTTACATTTTACAATGCGCCATCAAGTTGATAAGTTAATTAAATTAGTTAAATAAACTAATAAAAGGACTCTTATAAAATTAAAGAGCTAAACTAAAACAAAAAATAAATATCAAGATTTTATTTTAACTTGTTATAAATGGTCTCACGATTATGTTTCAATCTCTCACTTGAATTATTTTTCTCACTCACTAAACTGCTCTATATATAAAAATATATGGAAAAAAACTACACTAAGTATATATATATATATATATATAAATTCCAATTCCAACAAATAAAAATGTGAACAGACAAGCATGATACTGGTTATCTTTCTACTGGTATTAAATAAAATAGCTATTAATGTGTTTAACGTATTATTGGTATATTTAAATTTATTAAATAATACAAATGCAAAATAAAAAAAAAAGATGAAAAAGTAAAAAGAATCGTGCATCAAAATGAATTTCTTTTTCAACTAAGAATATCTTTTTGAAACGGCATCATATGGGCTTTGATAAAAGTGAGTTACTAATAGTCAAAGCAGTGCTAACTTTATTTTTGTTCCTGCCTTTAAAAGTTAACCCCAAAAAAACATACAAGTGTGGAGCATGATTTTTAACCTACCCCTTTTTTGCCATAGCCATGTGGGTTTTATTAATGAAAGTTCAGGAACTGGGGTTCAATTAATGCAACTTTTTTGCCTACATTGGTCAGGGATTCTATTATGGAGAAAAATCTTTGTTGTGTAACATGGATTTCCACTTGTGCCATTTTGTCTTTAGATTATTATACCCTCTTCTTCCTATGCCATATATTATATCTCTTTTTGTAATTAACAAAAAATAAGTGTTATTTTCTCAAACGAAAATGGATATCGCCATGCATAAAAAGTTGGATAAAATTTACAAGTAAAATTCATTTTAGAAAATGTTTTAACTTCAAATAATAATAATATATTACACCGTGAAATTTGTAAAATTATATGCATAAAGCTAAAGGAAAATAAGAGAAACCAAAAGCGAGAAAAAAAAAAAAAAAGTTGGGGACTGTTTGATCTTTACACCCTTAATGTATTGAAGATTGAACATGTAATATAAAGTTCACGGTAAGAAATTAGAAAGTTGAAGAGATGAAGGAGTTATTAGTATATAAACTTTATCTTCAATTGTCAATTGTGAATGAGAAAGGGGTAATTCGGTGCTGCCAGAAAATGAATCCTTTCAGGACATGGACCAAAGTTCTTTTTACATGTCTTCTTTCCCACCAACCATGGTACCTTTAATTAGTGTTTGGAGAAGAACAGACATGGCCTACAGCACAGATAAGAGGCAATTTCACTACCCAGATGAAAAAAAAATAAAAAAAATACACAGATATCTGGAAGAAAATTTGCAAAAGAAAAGAGCAAAAGGGGCCAGTTAATATAATCCATTTTTTTTTTTGTTAAAATAAGTTTTTATTCCATTTTGTTTTTCATTAAGATTATTCAACCGATACCATGCTTGTTTTGAAATCTAGAAGTCAATTATGGTATTGAAAAGATGTGCTAAGGATAGAGCTATACCAAATGGGTTAAGGATAGATCCAATGTCACACCAATGAAAAGATGTGTTATAATGATCGCTATGAGATTTATAGTATGCATGTGCTCGGTTTAGATATAAATCAGCACAAGCAAGAAAAAACATAAATGCTCATCTGAAATTGACTTCCCAAATCCAATAGATGATTCTAAGAAGGAAAAATATTTTCTTCTTTCCGCTGTGATCACTAGTAAGTGTTGAATGAACTTAGAAACAAACACACGTTTAGTTTATGGCTCGGAATTTCTTATGAAGTGAGTGAATAGTTTTAAGTGTTACATAATTAGTCTAATAACTCCTGATGTGGTGTTTTACATGACATTTAAGACATGTTTTTTGTATGACTTTCGCAAGTGTATCAGTCATTGTAAGTAATAAATTATAAAAGAAAAAGAATAAAATCTTGTTTTAACGGATTCAAAGCAAATTCGCAATTTCTTACAAATAATTCTACTATAAAACCACAAATGGTTTGGCTTTGATTTAAGAAAAAAATAATAATTAAAATTGAAAGACATAATATAAATTTTTTTTTTTGGAAATTTTCTTTTTAGAGAAAAAATACATTAGAACGTGAAATAAACCAAATAAAAAAATGTTAAAATTAAGCTTCATTCTATTTTACCTAGAGTTTCTAATATTTTTAATTCAATTTGATTTCTTACTTTATTTACTGGGTTTTTTTTAATTTATCTAAACATAATTTCTAGCTAATTAAATTTTTACCCCTAATTAAACAACGTTAATTTCTTAGGTGAATTTAAACTTTAAAGAGAAATAAAACTAAGTTAAGAAATCCCTAATGGTATCAAGCATCAAATGGTTGTTCCTAATTTAAAGGATTGCTAGGTTTGTATCTCAAAGCACATTTGTAGATCAAAATCTCATTTATTAAATAGATAAAAAGATTTATCCAAGGATAATCAAGTCTTAAGAAACATTTAGAAAAAATACAAAGAAAAAAGAATCTAACTTAATTTTGGTAAAAGAAAAAATTCAATTTAGAAATCCATATGGTATCAAAAAAATTAATCTAACCTCAATAAAGAGGGGTTTAGTTAGAAATTAAAAAACAAAAAACTTTGGATATTCATTCCTTATAAAAAAAAAAAAAAAAAAAAACTTTGGAGACCTAATAAACTATGAAAGATGCACGTGTTAGAGTTCGGTGCACGTGCTAATGAAAACGGTCTGTTATATGCGTTGGAGATGCATGGGGTGCAAAGCAATGAAGGATGATTATTATGTATTGATATATTGTTGTGTTGTAGGGAGAATGGACTATGGAGGGTCCCAATCTAATCCAAAGAGCCTCTTTTTCGTTCATCCCACCTTTCCTTGTCGAGCTTATGGGTTATGGGTCCCATTGTTTCATTTCTACTTAACTAAAATTTCTCTAACCTTTTCATTTATACATCTGAATTTAACCTTCATCTAATAGGTTAACTTAATTAATTAATTTATAAATAAATTCATAGTTTCCACACAATCATATAAATTTTTTTACATATAAAAAAAAATCTATTTAATAAAAAATCTATATTTAATTTTTTTATGTATAATTTTTTTAGACTAACAAAAATCATATAACACAAAAGAGATTAATCTATAAAATATACATATAAATATGATTAAATTAATTTGGTCAAACATTATTTATTATATTTACTGTCAACGATATTAGTCTCTAAAATATAAGAATAAAAATAACCAAATCAATTTGGTCAAACATTATTTATCATTTTTATTTTATTTTATAAAATTTATAAAAATTAGATTTGGAAATATCTAAAATCAATTAATTCTTTAATGTTAAGTAAAGGCACCAACAATATAGGAAAAATTATGTTTCAAAATTATTGTTATTATAAAGCTATTTGAATTTTTAAATGCATGTCTATATTTTAATGAAAATTAATACTTACTTGTAGCAGTAATTTTTCTAATTAATTATATCTATGAAATGTAAAAAACAAACCAAAATATAATATTTAAACTTTAATTGCTAAAACAAAACCATTACCATTATAAGAAAATTAAAATATTCATATCTTTATTGTAATAAATAATTGCAAATGTCAATAGCCTCCTCCATACAAAAATATTGGTCTGCCTTTAGATTTTTTCAATCTAAGAAAAATTGTGGCTGCCCTATTAAATTTCTTATGACAATTTTCATTTTCGTAAATTACTGTGAGAATATTAAATTATTATTATTATTAGGCATCGTATTTTATTATTTTAAAGATAAATAAATAAATGAACAGTTTTTGCGAAATCTTATATGAATATTAAAAATGTTACGAGTTTTACAAATATATCAATTGACTTGTAGAATTCTACAAGTCAATTAATTTTGGTGGTGAATATTGTACGTTCATAAAGATTTATATTCTTAGTAAATTTTGGTGATATTCATTCTACATTCAACATAAATAAATAAATATATATATTCCAATCACATAATAAATTGTTCATTAATAAAGACATAAGTATATTTTTCTTATTCAGAATTTGCTTGTAAACTTTATCTAAAAAAGCTTTTATTAAAAATGGTTAAATTAAATATAATTTCAATATTTTTATTTTATGAAATCAGAAAATGATAAATTGTACCAAACATTTTTTCTAAATCTTTAAAAATTTAAAAATAAAAGCCATCTTCAAAAAATGTAAATGATAATAGAAAATTTTTATCAAGCTAATAAAAGCTGTCAAAAGAAATTTAATATTTTATAAACTAACAGGGCATTAACAAATTTTATGGCACATTTTTTTGTACATAGTGGGACATTAAAAAATTATTAAAACTAATAGCTTAATTATGTTTATTGAAAACTAGTAAGTAATAAAAATTATATAAATTTTTTTAGCGATAATTAAAACAAAAATGTGCTAAAATATAAGGACTTAAAACTATACTGATTGACAGAAAATTAATGTTAGACAAATTATACTAAAATAAATAAATTAAAGATGTAAATAATTAAAAAAATAATGACTAAACTTTAAAAAATGTTAAAATAAGGACTTGAATTTTATTTAAGCTACTAGTAATGTTCTTTGTTTCTTCTATGCTCCAACTTTTGTATCATACTTATTAGAATTTTGATAGCAGATGTAAATGATACCAAGTTGATGTGACAATTTAAGCAAGAAGCATGCTACAATGGTTGGTATACAAGATTCAAGAAACTTTGATATCATATTAAAATTTTTATAAAAAAATGTAAATAATTTCAAGTTCTATAAAAAAACACTTATATTGATTGAAAAATGACTAAAAAATAAAAATGAGAGAGGATTTGAGTTGTATTTATAGAACACATTAGAAAGTCTTAACAATTTAGCTAACTAATTTTCAACTAACCAATTTGGTTAGTTTCATCTTATATCCTATAACAATAGCCTCACTCCTTATAAAGCTTGGTGGAAGACCTCATGTGGTTGTCCACTAATACTATTGAGCAACTTTTCTTTTTTCTTAATTTCTTCTCTAAGTTATGAAATTGAAAACCTTCACAACCTATGCATGTTTTTCTCTGTTGTATTTTTCTTTTTCTCTATTAGCCTTACCATATTTATGCTCCTTTTACTTCATGAAAATGAGAATCATACTCAAGAAAAAGGAAAAACAAAAAGCACTTCCTACACAAAGTGAATTTAATCTCATGCAGAACCTTGTTCAATTGTGATCCATTGACTAGAAGTACGATAGGAGTAAGCACTTAGTTTTTTTTTTAATTTTATTTATTTTTAACCGACTAGTTAGTGAGAGCTTTTCAGAGACAATGAATGTGAGGGACATTGCTCTTTCATAGTGGCAAGGGTTGTCACTCAAATTGGCATTGTTAGAACAAGTATTGACTGGAACCATAATGGAAGTTATCAAGCATAAGGGTCAAAGGAAAGAAAAAATTGTTTGAAAAATAGACCCATGCCAAGAGGACAAAGCCATATTCCTGTTTCAGGAAAATCTGTGAGAAGGAAGTTAAGTATTGTAACTCAATGCTCCACCCGTGATCATTATAAACTAGAACTAAAAGTCAAAAGTATTTATTTTAGGCAAATTCTATAAACCAGTACCTTTCTTAGGTAAAAGTTATAAACACATACATTTGTAATATTAACATAAAATTGATAATACAAATTATTTATTTAAAATGTTGTTATTTTATAGTTGTTAAATTACCAAATGATTATTTTCGTATCCTATTCCATCTATACTTGCATATTTTTTCATGTTCAATATTAGATTTGTAAAAGATTTGAAATAAACCTCAATTTTGCAATTATAAAATTTAAAAAACTACTAAAATTAAATTCTAACTTATTGGTAATGTGATTTTAACGTACAAATCATTATTTTTTTATTAGTTTGGATGAAAGATGTCAACACATTCTTACTATTAAAGGTAATAAGAAATCACTTTTTATTTTATGTCGAAGTCTAGAAAAATTGATAAGCACGCCTACAAAATGATAAACTTTGCCGCCATATGGGGAGAAATATAATCATAAAAAAAAGTGAGGGAAGAAAGATTTTGTAGGCCCATTCAATTGAAATTTGCATAACTTTCTTGATCATTCAGTTCCAGTTGAAATCAAGTAATTTTCCATATAGGTATATGATCTTTCTCAAAGTATTAAAGGTTTAACAATATTGACCATTGGTTGAAAACCACCCAACACCTTACTAAACCTATATATATAACTCAGAACAAACGCAACCTAAGAGAAAATAAAAGAATAAAATAAACTGTAAGAGCAACTACTTGCTCTCTGTCTGTCTTAATTCCCCTCTTTAGCCTTTTTGCAAAATAAACAGAGAGTCAAAGTGCATGTTGGGGGGATCACTGGCTACTCACCTATGGAGCAACCTGCAAAAAACAAATTTAAGTTCAAATTTTATATCAAAAGAATAAGAAATTCCAACAGATAAAAAAATATGCATAATTTTTGCCTTTACTGATCAAACATTCTGCTACCTGGTCTTTGAGTTCCCAAGAGTGAGCTCAAGATCATCTTTCTCGAAACCTTCATGGATCCTCTTTCTTTTCCAAGGCTTCACTAAACCTGATGAGCTGCTTCCAAAGGAAAATTCATTTGAAACTGCTTCAGCCATTGGAATGTTAGAAGTGTTTTCAGAGCCTATGACTACATCTGGAGAAGATGTTCCACTTGGCCTGCCACCCATAACATCTTCCTCAAAGCCAAATGGGTTAGCAAAGACCATGTTGAAAGTTGGAGAAATTGGTGTTGGTCCTCCCTGAGGAATACTAATCTTAGAAAACCAATCTCTTTCAGCACCCTGGCGGCCAAGGCTTGGAGGAATTGAAGAATGAGTGAACTGTTCCTCCCAGTAAGCTTTAATTCGCGACTTTTGGGATGATGGAGAGCTGATTGGAGGAGTGACAGGAGCATTGATGGAGCCAGTTTGAATGTGCAACTGCGAAGGCTTGGAAGAAGATGCTGATGATGACCCAGATGAAAGGTTTTTGAGCGATGGAATGAGAGAATTGCCATCACCATTAGGATTTGGAGGATAAGGTGATGAGCCAAGGCTAGGTAAGCAAGAAGAGTGTGGACTTGGATGGTAAGATGAGCATGGACTTTTTGCTGCAAAACCACCTACTATGTTCATGCGTTCAACAGGAGGTTTGCATCCCTTCATATAAAAATCTTTTTGTTAATAATTTAGAGATAATATATACAATTACAAGTCTCCAAATGACTCTCATTTGTAAAACCAAGATACTTTTGGCAAATGGATGGATTCATTAGCTATAAACAATAATGTAGTCATTTCCCCTTCAACAAGGCATCAATTATTATGCCTTTAAATCTTTGTTTCACACATGAAATTATTACACAAGACTAATTTGAAAAATAATTGCTTATTGTTGGACCTTGTAGCACCCTTACTATAAGCCAATGGCATGAAACCCATAAACAATAAAGAAAACAAGCCTATCCAACAAAAGTAATTTTAAATCATAAAGTAAAAATTTTCAGTTAAAAATTATACCATTACTTGGATTCCACCACTTAAGGTACAAAGGTAATATAAATAATGGAGAAAATAAAAATAATATAAATAATGGAGAGAATTAACTGAGTCGGCAATAAGAGTAAAAATGTTGGTGACTAACATCTTTTTAGCTAGAGAACAATCAATGCATGCAGATAAAGAAACAAGCTTTAGATGATTTATAAATGGTCCACTATTGATACTACATCTATGATAATTAGGAAATTAAGAATTGATATCTACACATAAGAATGAGGTTCTTATTTTTTAAATGAATCAATAGACTTTATTAAACTTGCATTAACAAAAACAATAACAACCAACAAATCATTTGCTACAAACATATATTTTGTCATCTATACAAATATTTCTACAAAAGCCAGAGTTAGAAAATGTTTCCTCTTTACACTAATTTTCCCTAATCCAACATGTCAACATATGTATGTCTTTATTCAATTCAACTAAAACTATTTTGCAACCTAATGTTCATAACAAAAAGTGCTTTCACTTCAAAGAATACAAAAATGAACTCATTTTTATGGTAATGTGTATTAAATTAAAAGTATATATCCAACTAGATATCAATTTTGTTGACAACAACTACAAATTAATACAAAATTTAAAACTTGAACAACCTTAACAAATTTTTTTTTTTAAGAGAAATAGACTTAACAAGTTACCTCTTACGTATTGATAAAAAAGTTGATTATTTTTTCTATGAAATTGGATTGGTTGTCATTATCATTAATTTTTGTTTCACTTAAACTTGGCACTTTTACTAAATATAGAACAAGCCCGTTTACATACAGGTATTCACGCTCAATTTTTTTCTTTACTTTCCAATAAAAACCAAAATATGAAACAAAAAAAAATGGTAACCCAACCCAAATAAGCCTATTAAGCACAAACAAAATAATACTTTTCTTCAAAATCTAAATAGAAGCGAGCATCATCAACATATGAAGGTATTGTTACATAAAAATGAATAAACATAACCGCACCCCCTAAAAAAGAAGACAAATCACAGGAATTAAGGAAAAGGTGCTCTCTAGATTAGAGTGTACCAAACAATGTCTGCAAAAGTTTTTGTCGTGTTACAACAAGTACACCATGCAAATACCTAAACAACTAAAATTACCCATTTACCCTTATCAATTCCTTGAATTCACACTGTTCAGCTAAGAAATTTCTGGCAGCCATTACCCATTACCCCCAAAATCATAATAACGGCTATTTTCTTTCTCTTTTTTCTCCTCGAGATTTATGATCCCTAAGGCTTCTACTTGCAGATTATTATGACTCATCAAAATCTTTTCATACCTCAAAGCAAAACGCAAATCTAACATCGCTCACACACACAAACAAATCATAGCCAAAAAGACAACACACATTCACATACTGCACACAACAATAATAATATTAATAATAATAGAATCAAACAATGTCACCCTTTTCGTAACTCCCTACGCCTTTTGTGTCCTTCTGATTCCCACCATCAGTAGCATATGCCATGCCACTAACTAAAACGACACCGAATATATGCCACAAAAAAAATCACATTACAAAATAAAACATTGCCAAAACAATTATATTAGCAAAAACAGTTAAAACAATTTGAATTTACTAAAAACCAAGCCAAATTTCTTAAATTCCATGACAAAAACAATTGGATATAGTTTCAATTTCAATGAAAACTAAAATTTCACCTTGATAATTAATCAAATTATCTAGATAAAACTCCAATTTTGAAAGAAAAAAAAAACTAATGAAATTGTATCTAATGAAATTTTACCCTGCAATAGGTGGTGCCATCGGCTTTCCAACCAGCTTCATTGCAGAGAGCTTTGAGAACTTCATTGTTGTTACAATGTTTTGGGAGCTTGTAGTTTCCGTACATTCTCAGACCGACAAAAATCTTTGCAGTAATGGCTCTCTTGTACTTCTCTCGCCTCTTGCAGTTCTCTCGTGCATTCCATGTTAGTTGCCTTGTCAACGTCATCTTCTTGTTGAAAAATTGTAAAACTTGAAACTCGGAAAAGAACAAAAGAAAAAAACACATACACAAAGGTTAGAAAAATAGAGCAAGTAAGAAAATTATTGAGTTAAGTGTCGAGAAATGACATTGTTTTTGTTTTAATAAGGTGAGCAAAACGATGTCAGATTTTGGAACTTTGGGATTGTGATATGGAAAGATCCAAGCGACTGAGATGGGGAGGTCACAATGGAGGAGCATGATGGATAGAAAAGTTGTCGAGGAAGAGATGAGTGGTTTGGACGAGGGAAGTTGCAGAGTCTGAACTGTGCAATGGGAAGATTGGAGGAGTGACAAGGAAGTGAACTAAATACGTTGAGGGAAAGGGTATTTACAGATGTGCCATTGGATTTAGAGAGACAAATGTTATGGATAGGGAGTGAGATTTTCGTACATGCACGACTAGACTACGTGTTAAGGTTGATTTAGCCAAACTTTGTTTTATATGGTAGTGTAGTGAAAGAAACAAAAATGTCAAGACGTTTAACTAATAAAGAAATTCAAATTAATTTAAAATAATAATAATAAAATGTAGGATTTAATATGTATTTGTGAAAATCTAAGAATGATTGATAAGGGTATTAAATGTCTTTAATGAGAAGTGTTTTTCTTTTGGACAATTGAAGTGTGTAAAGATGAAAGTGTCTATTTAACTTGGCTAAGTTAATTTATTATTCAAGCAAGTAAAACTTAAAGTTTAAAATTAAGTACGAACAAAATCAAGACAAGCTTAAATTATTGAATGATGATGTAATTTTTTATTCTTATCAAATTTTATAAATAATTTTTATTATAAAAATAATTTTTTTAGTATTTAATATATGAAAATATAATAACTTATTTTTTTTGTAACAATAATTTTTATTGAAGTAATTTCTAAATCTTATTAATTTAATGCATAATAAGCCTTTTTTATGTCAATTATATAAAAAAGAAAGTCTTTTGGACAAGAAACTTAAATGATTATAATTTAAAATAAAATGATAAATTATTAAGTAATAAAATACATAAATATCTTCCTAATAATTATCATCCTAATTGGAAAGGTAGTATCACAGTTATGTCATATAAATAATTAATGAATGAACAAAATATTAAAATTTGTAAATGTATTTTTAAGTGGAAATAATTTTGATATATTTGCTCAAGAGTGTATATTTTTAACAAGTCTTTTAAAAATAATAGTTAGGAAGTATTCTTATCTATAAACCAAGTAGAGTAACCAATTATATTATTTATAATTTTGTCTTCGTAAGTCAATCACAAACTTGAGAAGGTACATTATTCTCGAGCCTTGAGGCGAAAGGTGAATAAGGTTAAAGCATATTGAGTTATAAGCCAACCATGAACTCATGAAGATATATTGTCCTCGAGCCTTAAGCTAAAAGACAAATAAGGTTAAATCATATTGAGTTATAGGTCAACCACAAATTTGGATGAGTACGCAACCATTCAAAATTGATTGCCTAAGTGATTACGCGCATGAGATTGCATCATTGTAAGGCGTAAATATAGCCAATTTTGACTATGTGTTACGTCAAATCTACTCTTTCATTTGTGGAGATAGTTGAAATACATTTGTTCCTTCCTTATAAATAGCCTTGCCTATTGTCCATTCTCCTTACTCCATAATCATGAAAAATCCTCAAAGATTGATTTGGAAATAATTTATGTATAGTCCATCAAGAGTGAATTCTATTTATCTTCTCAAGGAGTAGAAATATCATTTAATGGGTGATTGTTCCCTTGTGGAGGGTATTCTATTACAATTGGTTTGCAACATGTTTCTCAACTACCTATCTATTTAGACATCGCATTATTCTCATCTATAAACCAAGTAGAGTAACTGAGGTTATATGACTTATAATTTATCTTCGTAGGTCGGTCTTATAGGTTGTCCATAAACTCAAATAGGCACATAGTCTTCTAACCTTGAGTTGAAAAACGAATGAGGCTAAAATATATTGAGTTATAATTCAATTACAAATTTAGGAAGGTACACAATCCTCTAACCTTAAGTTGAAAGACAAATAAGATTAAAACATGTTGAGTTATAAATTGACCATGAACTTAGAAGGCTACACAATCCTTTAACCTTGAGTCATAAGACAAATGAGACTAAAATATATAAACATATGTCAAACCTTATATTAATGTCTTTTTCATTTATGCATCTTGTCTTATATACAAATATTTATCAATGTCATCATGAATTTGAGCTTCGAAAGTTGGTGTTAATAATGATATGGATTTAACATTTATGATGCCTCTATTTTCCCATACTCACCTTTAGTGCATGTTACAAAAAAGGTGATTCCTAGATGACTATGCACATGGGTGTTGCCTTATTTTGAGGCATAATAAATACAACCCTAGGTGATTACATGAGCTACTTTAGATATTCCCTTTCATTTTTTGGAACCTCAGGCCGAATGGAAAATAAGGCTAAAGTATGTTAAGTTGTAAGTTAGCCATAAATTTGGGATGGTATACAACCCTTCAACATCAAGTTGAAATGTTAATATGGTTAAAGCCTCTCAAGTTATGGGTTGGCCACAAAATTAGAAGTATATATAACTCTTTACTCTCAAGCCAAAAGACGAATGATGCCAAAGCATGCTAACATGTATCAACCCTATAAATTAGTTGTCTTTTTCCATTTTTGCTTCTTGTATAATGTATGTCTATCAATATCATCATGTATTTGAGTTTCATATTGTGGTGTTAGCGATAAAGTAGATTTAATGTTTATGTCACCATCATTTTCCAAACTCACATTTAATGCATGCATAAAAAAGGTGATACCTAATTAACTTTGTGAGTGTAGGTCACTCCATTTTGAGGTTTAATAAATACAACCTAAGGGCCTATGTGCATTGCTTGATATTTGTCCTTTCAATTGTTAGGATGCTTGAAATATGTTTGTTCCTTATAAATAGTCTTGTCTTTTGCCTATTCTCCACCCTTTCCAATAACAAAAAATCCTTAGAGATTAATATGGAAATAATTTATATATGGTCCATCAAGAGTGAATTCTATTTGTCCTTTAAAGGGGTGAGAAGTTTGAAATATTATTAAATGGACAATTATTCTCTTGTGGGGGTATCTTATTATGGTCAAGTCTTCGTCATTTTTGTCAACTGCTTACTTGATTGAAAATCACATGCTCATTCATATATGAAATAGAGTAACTAACTTTATGACTTATAATTTGTCTTTATAGGTTGATCATGAGCTCAAGACTATACATAATCCTCCAGCCTCAAGCTGAAAGGGAAATAAGGCTAAAAGCATGTTGAGTTATAAGTTAGTCATAAACTTGGGATGGTATACAATCCTTCAACTTTGACTTGAAATGTGAATAAGGCTAAAGTGTGTCAAGTTATATGTCGACCACAAACTCAAAAAAGTGCATCATCCACTAGTCTCAAGCCAAAAGGTGAATGAGGCTAAAGCCTACTAACATGTGTTGACCTTATAAATTAGTGTCTTTTTTCATATTTGCATCTTGTTTGATGCATAGATGTCCATCATTGTCATCATGTATTTGAGTTTTGTAATATGGTGTTAACGATGGGATAAATTTAACGTTTATGGCACTACCACTTTCTATACTCACATTTAATGTATGCCATAAAAAAAATGATGCTTAGGTGATTGTGTAAGTGTAGGTCATGTCCTTTTGAGGTCTAATAAATACAACCTTAGGAACTGTATGCTTTGCTTTATATTTGTCCTTTCATTTGTTGGGATGCTTGAAATGCGTTTGTTTCTTCCTTATAAATAGTCTTATTTTTCACCCATTTTCCATACTTTCTAATCATAAAAAATCCTCATAGATCAATAAGGAAATAATTTATGTATGGTCCATCAATAATGAACTTTATTTGTCTTTTAAAAGGGTAAGAGGTTGAAATTTCATTTAATAGGAAATTATTCTCTCATAGAGGTATCCTATTATGGTCATTTTCTTAGCATGTTTCTTAGTTTCCTACCTAACTAAAAATCTCACTATGCTTGTCCATAAGCTGAATTTAATAATTAACTTTATGATTTATAATTCGTCTTCATAAGTCAATCTCATTAGTCAACCATGAAATCAATAGGGTTCACATCCTCTAACCTTGAATCAAAAGACAAATAAAGCTTAAGCATGAGTTATAAGTTGGCCACAAACTTAAGAGGGTATGTAATCCTTCAACTTCATGTTGAAAGGCAAATAAGGCTAAAGCACATCAAGTTATAGGTTGGCCATAAGCTTAGAAGGCTACTTAACTGTCCAATCTAAAGTTAAAAGACAAATGAGACTAAAATATGTTAACACGTGTTGGCTCTATAGATTAATATTTTTTTTTTCATTTTTGCATATCATTTGATGGATAAATGTCCATCAGTGTCATCTTGTATTTGAGCTTCATTTGTGGTAACAACGATGAGATAAATTTAACGTTTATGACTTTTTCTTCCAAATTGCATTTAGTGCATGCCACAAAAAAGGTGATGTTTAAGTGATTGCTCGTGTGTGTCTCACGTCATTTTGAGGTTTAATAAATACAACCTTAAGGATTATGTGTATTGCTTTAGATTTATCTTTTTATTTGTTAGAATGCTTGAATTTTACTTATTCTTTCCTTATAAATAGTTTGACGTATCTTTTATCCATTCTTAACATTTTAATCATAAAAATTTCTCAAAAATCAATATAAAAATAATTTATGTCTTATTCATCAAAAATAAATTATATTTATCTTCTCAAAAGAAAAAAAATTAAAATTACTATTTTTTATTAAAATATACAAATTTTTTAAACACTTATCTATCCAAACATTACATTATTTTTGTCCATTCATTGGAAAGAGTAATTGATTATATTATTTATAATTCATCTTCATAAATTGGTCCCAAAGGTAGACCATAAACTCGAGAAAGTGCATTTACATAATATATTTATCACTTTAAAAATAAATATTAAATATAATATTTTTTTATTTCCTTAAAGCGTATTCATACTGTACCCCGTACTTATTTGAATTACTGTGTATGCAAATAGTCATTTTAATTGTAATAAAATGATAAAATTAAAGAGAGTCAAACATTTATAAACACTAAATAAGGGGAACAAATTTTGATTTTTAAATTACCATTGTAAATATTAGAAATTATTAATTCATCATCAACTCAGATTAGTTTGGTGCAGGATGCTTCAGTTAATGCGAAGCACAAAAAGTGGAGTAACATGATTTTATTGTTATAATCTCCTTTAATTAAACTATGCTTGTTAATATTACAAATAGATAGATAATATGTTAGAATTTAGTAATTATAATAAAATGAAATTAATGTAAACATTAAAAATTTTTATCATTAAGTTCATTTTAACTATAATAAAATGAAATTAACGTAAACATTAAAACAAAATTATTATTTTTAAAAACGTATATAATTTACCTAATAATGAGATTGGATATTTATTTTTTACATCATTTGGTTTCTTTCTAGAGTGTAACAAAGCTTTCAAAAGTTTAGTGTAAGTCCTATCATTAATTGTCATAGTTTTTCCCATATCTGGATAAACCATAGTACTAAAGGTAACCAATACAAAAAGTCATATATCCAGTGAGGGATAACAAAGCCAAATTCTGATCCATCAATGTAAAATATTGGAATAATTAATTAAGAAACATATCATGTGTCATTCTTAGTACACATCCAAGTCAAAGTTATCCAAGATGCATTAATTACAGTACAAATTAATCATTATCCGTATAGCAGCATTATTTAACATAAACCCCATTAATCCGTTATTGAAGAGGGAAATCAAAATAGTACATTCCCTTGAATCTCTCACTAAAATATAACATAAGAATAATCTCAGTTAGCACAAACAAAGCAGAAATATGAAAGTTGTAATTACAACGTGATATATATAACACTGTATGTGAAGAACAAGTTGTTCTCGAATTTTTGTTTGCCAAGTTTTTGTGGTTGGAAGTTGACACGAAGGATAAAAAGCCTAAATGTTGCATTATTTCAAAGCAGGCTTGCTTGACCTGAACAGCTAAAACGAAAACTCATGTTCAAAGTCCATAAGCCTTGTTGATAGGGATTGATAAAAGAGGAATATGAGAAGACTCTCTTTAATATTTTATTTTTAATATATATATATTTTTATAATTAATCAAAATTTATTAAAAATAATAAATTTTAATGGTCTCATTTTTAAATTAAAAAAAATATGCATCAAAATTAATAAAATTTAATTAATTATAAAAAGAATATTAAAAAAATATGGGTAAACCATTTGGGGGGTAAGAAGAGGAAATGAGGGCAGGGGTAATTTCGGAAGATAAATAACTTCCAGAAGATACGCGAGAAGAGTTTGTAACATATTATTGCGAAGAAGAGTTTGTGAAAACGGCGACGTATGGTGGAGTGAAGGGACACGTGTTATACACTTCGGCGCACGTGTTGGAGTGTGTGTTTTTCTCTTGGCTGCTTCAACATTCACGTGATCACACGCCTATGCATGACTGTGTGGGCCCCACTTTTCTCTATCTTGCTTGCTTGGATTCAAAAAGGATAAAAAAATGGGTTAGATTTTTGCATGAGATACAATACAAGTATCTCTTTTTATCTTTATTCATCATAGTTAATTAGTAATATCTAAACAAACTAATTAATCAAGATAAATATTACCGGATACTTTCTTTTATAATTAATAATTAACATAATATAAATGTGTTTAAATTCATTTTAAAAAATATTACATTAAAAGGGCTGTATGATATGAAGAGTTAATTTATTTTATAAAGTAAATATTTTTTTTATTTTACAAATGTATGATATGAGATCAATATGTTTGAGATGTCAGAATTAGAAAGAAAAAAAAAACTTTATTGATCTCACCACTGTTAACAAACAAAAATATATTAGGATAGTGATTCAGTGTTTTTGAGACTTCTTTTATTTTTTACTTAATTAAAAGAAATTAACTAGAACTTAAATAATATTATAATAATAATGTTGATATTTTAATTATTTATTATATTATTAAAAATTTAATAAAATAATCAATATAATTTATTTTTATTAAATTTTATTTTTTAATTTTTTATTAATTAATTTAATATAATTAATTATTTTTAATATATAAAAATTTAAAAATACCCTTTAT
>JAMLFT010002048.1:0-27501 GCA_026544285.1 Pachyrhizus erosus | reverse complement strand
TTTAAATATAATTATTAAAATTTTAATATAAAAGTCAACAATTTTTAATTAAAAGAACACGGTCAAAGCATTAATAATATAAAAAAATTATACTATCATCTAATAATAATTTATTATATATATGATAAATTTATTAATTTATATTTACAATAATTACTTTAAAATCCTACTAAATCCTATTTATCAAGATTTTTAATTAGTTGAGAATGTAAATTTTTTTTACTTTGTGCATAAAAAATATACTATCAATATATTCTAATCAAATTCTTTTTATATTATATAAATGTGTTATAAATAGCAACACAAATATGCTTAATTTGCTTTTTTTAAGGAAGCTTAATTTGTAGATATGTTAATGGTTGAACAATTAATAATTAATATATGCCTTGTGAAATTGTCTATTAAAAAAGTGATTCCAATCCGTTTGTAAAATATCAATGATAATACTTTTAGTTGTGAGATGGAAAATGGGTCCACGGCGAATGAAATAAATGGAAAGGATTGTAAAATATTTAGAACAATGCCCGTGCGTTGCACGGGTTCTTGTCACATTTCATTGTTTTTTCTTTTGTAAATGAGATTTGAAAACTGCGATGCAGTGCGCTCCATGTGTGACGCTCATATGCAACAACACAACAATATCAATACACCATAAAATTCATCTTTCAAAAGAATAAAAAGAACAGCTGCTATTTAAAGAGTAAAGTAGAATAACATCACTTTTATAAATAGAGTTTCCTTTCTTCTTCTTCTTCTTCAATTTTTTTTTACCTCATTTTCTCTATTTGTAAAGTTTAATTTATGCTAATAGAATTATAAAATGAAAGAAGTAAAATTTATAAAATGACGTATAATCATAATTTTTTTTATCTGTGCTACAGTCCAAACGAAAATTAACTAGTAATATAATTGAGGCAGTGACATACCAACTATAAGCTTTCTTACATATGTAACAGCTTTTAAAATAAACAAAATGGATATGGGGCTCACCTCAACAAAAGGAAAAGAAAAGATAAAAGCCGCCAATTAAGCGGTACGCGTCTATCTATGCCTTGTTCTATTTGCTTTGTTTAAATGTGGTTTTCATACTAAAATAGTGTATTTTAATTTTATTATTTTTAATTTTTAATTTTAGTATTTTATATTTTTTATATTTAATTTTATCATTTAATATTAATCTAATTTTATTACAACATAACGAATAATTTGTAGAAAAACTCAAGTAAAAAAATTATTCAATAATAAAAAAAAGTATATTATGTATTAAAAGTTAATCTATTATTTTTTATTAGATTTTTTTTATTATTGATGAATAATTTTTTATTTAATACAAACTGTTTATCACGTCATAAGTTAATATAGGTAAATAATAAAATCAAACATAAAAAAAAATAAGTTATTAAAATAAAAAACTAATAATTTAGATAATAAAATTAAAATTAACTATTTTATATATAAAAACATATATGTAAGTTTTGTTATTTTATTTGTTGGCAGGGCAGAGGAGGGTATCGAGCTGTTAATATTGATAGTTAAATCCATCATCTACAACCATTACATTGTTCATCCAAGTAAAATTTAACTCAAAATTTTTAAATAAGATTTTGGATTTGAAAAAAAAAAAGTGATTAAAATTATTAAACATGATCGATTAACTTTTTTAGATAAAATAATCATTAACAATAAAATTCTATATTTAAAATATATAGTAATGGTGATGAGTGCAAATTGAGAAGTTCTCACTCTCTGAGTTGAGGATGAAAGCACAAACTATATGGATCAGTCGTAAAATAACCAGTCCACCACGTCAATTCGGGGAAACAAGAAAAAAAAAAGGAAAAAGGAAAAGCTTCTTGAAACTCCCTTTCCCAATAGATCTATGGATTTCACAATGACTATTAACATGTCTCATCATGTCGGGGATTAATTAATGGCTTAGAAGAAGAAATAAATAGCGTACAACTTGGAAGCACACTATAAATGGTGTAATTAAGCTTAGCAATCAAAATATAAAGTGAATTTTTGCTAAGGATTGACGAAGAAAAACAAATTAAAGAAGCAGTGCAGCTTTTCGAACAAGATCACCTCCACCTAATAATCAATTGGTATAATTAAGAAAAACTAGTTACAAGGCAAACAAGTTGTCTAATAAAAATTATAATGTGTAATTAAATTAAAAAGGCAAACGTAGACATACCGAAGCCCCATCGGAACAATATATACGATAATCGCAGACGTGGTTTATAAAATAATTAATTGGGACGTCAATTTGTAATGAGGATAGCCTGGGCCATAAATGGGGAAGTAATTTATTCTAATCTAACAAGGATTAAAAGGATGTAGGCTGAGTGAGACCAAGGGAAAGTTAAGCAGAGTTTTTGGTAGTCATCAGTATATATAAAAAATATATTTGAGGACTAGGACAAAGGATGATGAGAGAAATGGTTAATTGGGTTGGCCTTTATAGTTGAAAGAAATGGCCTAGACTAGAGTTTGGGTTGTACTAGCCAGAGGTTGATTGGTGCGCATACTTATAATCCATCAAACAGATAAAGTAAGAAGGCATGCCCTAGAAGTTCGAGAAGGAGTGCATTTGGGTATTAGAAGAAAACAGTATTGATATTATATATGACATAATCATGTGTGGAATTATGTAAATGGTATATAGAAAATAGAAAAAAAGAAAAAAGTTGGTGGGAGTTTTGGCAGTGTTTGGAGAGGGATTAGGAGGCAAGGAGCGTGAGTGCGTTATGCTGATGAGAGATGAGAGATGAGAGATGAGAGATAGTGGGTTTGATGAAGTGATGATGATTCACGCCGGCAGCTTTACTCTTCTCCCCCTCTCTCTCTCTATCTCTCTACCCAATTGGAAGTTTTGCACGCCTGCTCCCACTCTCTCTCTCTCTCTCACTTAAACCATGAAAAGGATCTCTTCTCCCTACCTTTTGCTCACACTTTGTTATTTTTCATCTTTTGTCAGACACAATTCTATTCTAAGCATCAGCTAGGCCACAACCCCTATACATTACTACCAAGTCAGTCATTCACACTTCTCGGTCAATCCCCTCTCTTCATAGCCATATATATTATTTTTATTTTTCAATAAAGAAGCCACCTCCAATAAAAGAATAACCTAGAAAAGAAACCCAACCCCACTTCCCTTCCCCCCGCACATCGATTCCACAAAAAGGAGAAGATAGATAGATAGATAGATAGATAGCATAATTTAAATGACAAGTCGATTAAATATGTATTTCCACCTTACTCTCCAGCAAAATTAACCCACATGTATATGATTAATAATTAATATTTACATATATAGTAAGGTAAGTATAATCCAAAATCCATTCGAAAATTCCAATTCCCACCGTTAAAAACGCGTTACGTCCATTTTCTTTGCTTGCTTGCTTGCGCTGGTACGTGACCTTCCCATCCATGCGAGTCAAAGTTGAGTGAGAAAGGTTAATAACCTTAAATGGATACCACGTTGTTTAAGGTACTGAGTTTCCAACATCAACACCAACACCAACACCAACACCAACCTGATAATCAAGATCAATCCCTCAACAACTCCACCACAAGCAGCAGCTCTCGATCCTCCAGACAACAAAACTATCCCTACCCACAAGAAGACGAAGAATGCTTCAACTTTTTCATGGATGAAGAAGACCTATCCTCGTCTTCTTCCAAGCACTACTATCCCTATCAACCCCACCCTCCCACCACCCCTTCTGATCCCTTCCCCTTTGAATTCTCCGGCAAGTGGGCCCAAGACATCCTCCTCGAAACCGCACGTGCCGTCGCTGACAAGAACACCACGCGCCTCCAACAACTCATGTGGATGCTAAACGAACTCAGCACCCCCTACGGCGACACCGATCAGAAACTCGCCTCCTACTTCCTCCAAGCCTTCTTCAGCCGCATCACCCAAGCCGGGGACCGAACCTACCGAACCTTAGCCTCGGCCTCAGAGAAAACATGCTCCTTCGAGTCCACGCGAAAGACAGTGCTGAAGTTCCAAGAGGTGAGTCCCTGGACAACCTTCGGCCACGTGGCGTCCAATGGCTCTATCTTAGAAGCCTTGGAAGGCGAGCCAAAACTACACATAGTTGACATCAGCAACACCTATTGCACCCAATGGCCAACCCTCTTCGAAGCCCTCGCCACTCGAAACGACGACACTCCGCACCTCCGTTTAACCTCCCTCGTCACCGCCCCCACCGCCCAGAAAGTCATGAAGGAAATTGGCGCCAGAATGGAGAAATTCGCCAGACTCATGGGCGTGCCTTTTAAATTCAACGTCGTTCATCATGTAGGTCAACTTTCTGATTTCGATTTCAATGTGTTGGATATTAAAGAAGACGAGGCTTTGGCGATTAACTGCGTTAACACCTTGCATTCCATTACCGCCGTTGGGAACCACCGTGACGCGGCGATATCGTCCTTGAGGAGGCTGCAACCGAGAATCGTGACGGTGGTAGAGGAGGAGGCCGATTTGGACGTGGGATTGGAGGGGTTTGAGTTTGTGAAAGGGTTTGAAGAGTGTTTGAGGTGGTTTAGGGTTTACTTTGAAGCGTTGGATGAGAGTTTTCCTCGGACGAGCAACGAGCGGTTGATGCTGGAGCGGGCGGCGGGGAGGGCAGTGGTGGACTTGGTGGCGTGCTCTCCGTCGGAGTCAGTGGAGCGTCGGGAGACGGCGGCGCGGTGGGCGAGGAGGATGCATGGAGCGGGGTTCAATACGATGGCGTTTAGCGAAGAGGTTTGTGATGATGTGAGGGCGTTGTTGAGGAGGTATAGGGAGGGGTGGGCAATGACACAGTGCTCCGACGCCGGAATATTCCTTTCTTGGAAGGACCAGCCGGTGGTGTGGGCCAGTGCATGGAGGTCCTTGACGTAAAGTAGAGGAGAATGACTTGACATGAGTAATGAGTTGAGGGACTCATTCCCACGTGCTCTCTGTTCTCAAAGCACGTGCCCATGGCTGAGGGTTTTTTACTTTCTTTCTTTAAAGTAATTATTGGGTTCTTTTGTTGTTTCGAGTTTGGCACGTAAGACAGTGGGATTAATTGGAGGGTATGAGGATGAAAGGAGGAAGGGGATTTGCCTGTATTATTCAAAAAGAAATCATCAAGTAAATTTATTTTCATTATTAGCTTCTTTTCACGTTTCGTTTTTTATACTTTTGGTTTATGAAGTATTGTATATATATATATATATAGGTTATTATATGGCTTTATATTTCAGTTTACATACATGTATGAATTATTTCAATTGATCGCTGTTATATATGGATTGGGAAAAAGATTCAGTGATATTTATGCAATGATAAAAAAATCATTCAATTTAGTTTTAGTTGCATATAAAAGATAGGTTTACTTGAGTTATTCTAGTGTTATGTTAAAGTTATTTAAATATTTTTCATAATTTATTTAAAATAAGTATCTTTACTCTATCTATTAATCTTTCCTGTCGTTTATATTAATATCGAGGATAGAATTGAAAAAAAAAAAGGTAATACTTTATTATTTTTCTAAAATAATAGATAAATAAAAAGAAATTACATTTGTTGAGTGATAATCTCATTAAATGGTTTTTTCTTTTTTTCTTTTTACTCATCTCCTTAAACTGGGACCATTTCCAGCTAAAAAATTGTTGCCTGACCTTTTCAACAACTAAGAAAAATACTAATGAATGGTCAATGATTGTGAAATTGTATATTCTCTCAAGCATTTGTTCTTCTATTTTGGTTTTAATAACAAATTCTTAATTTATTAGGCTAAAGTATAACTAATTGTTGCAATCCAAATTTGTAGGTTCAAAGGTATTGATTATTGACTAAGTTCATGTAGGTGGTAGTTGATCATTGATATATATATATTATCTAAAGCTTGGTTCTAGTTCAGATTTGACCAGAGATGAGAGCATAATTGTTTGTGCGTTTAACTAACCATCAAGGCATAAAACATAATTAAGAAGGACAGTGCTCTGATAATCTTGTTTTTTACAATATATTTAAGATCATCAACAGTAGTTAGCCTTACCGGCCCTACCAAAAACAATTTAATTCATATTCGCAGTTAGGTCGAAAAGAAATAGGATTTGGTAATTTGGCGTAAGAAGATGATATCAGCTTTAAGGATATTACAAGAATTAGGAGTTGAATGAAAAAGTAGATGAAATCCATAAGCGCACATAAAATGAGGTCGTTATCTAGTTTATGGGCAATAGAATCTTAGGACGGCCACCAAGTTGGGTTATTGCTTGGGAATATCATTAAAAGGTGTATAGATGTATAGTCATTAGTGGGTTAAAGGTTTTAGTGGCCAGCACGCTGTCTTTGAAATGGTCATCTTCTTTTTTAATTTCTCCCACACTCTCTCTCTTTCTCTGAGCCTAAAACTACATCTATCATCTTTCTTTGTATATGGCACTTGTTTTAACTTTACCCTCTGTATGGCCCCCACAAAACCCTCAGCTCTTTCGTGGAGGTGAGATAAGGGGGGCTCATAAGAGGCCCCTTTTTCCTAAGAAAGCCAATAAATTGGTAAGTACATATACAATGAAAAGGAAATAATATGAATAGTGGGTTCATCTTTTTAGGGTTGCACATCTTGAACTTCTGATGAGACTTGCCCCCTCCACGTTAACATATCCACACTCCACTCTTTATACATCTTTTCCCCCTTGATTTAAAAACATTTATAGCTGCTTTCTTTTGGTTTTTTATTAAAGAAGTTTGATGCTGGCCCATACCTTCTTCTGCAGGTTTAAGCTTTTGTATCCTTTTTCTATAGCAATGACAATGACAAGCTGATGTCTTTATATTTTTATGGGGCCAAGTTCATGTAGGATGCCAACTCCAGTATGTTAATTTCAAACCCATAGTACTTCAGGATCTCTGTCTCTCCGTATTGATCCGTTTTCTTCTTAAAAATATTCCTCTTTCTGAAAATAATGGAAAACAATATTTTTCTGATTACCTAATAGAAAAAGCTAATAAAGAATGAACAAGAAAGAAAATGAACACCAAACTTGCAATTAAAATTAAATAGATTTATGCTATCTATACTACGAAAGATAATGATGACCAAACTAGCAATTAAAATTAAATGGATTTATCGTATCTATACTCCGAAAGATAATGAGGACTAAACTTGCGATGGTTGTTTTATGCAATTTCAGAGCCCACACGAGAATATGCATGTTTAACATGTTAAGGCCATCTATTAGGATCACATCATATGGGCTGCAACATTGGGCCCAACTTGAAGCCTTCGTGTAGCCCTTATTTTGACAATAAGCCGAATGCTAGACACACAAGCCTAGCTCATGCACCCGTAAAGTAAGGCCGAAACATCCTGCACCCCAAAATATGGTTTTTGCCAATACTCCCTTTCATAGTAGGAAAAAATATTTGAACACCTAAAATGCTAGATAACACCTAGTAAGAAAAAAGTAAAAGTAAAAAAAATATATATATAACTATGATAGATAATATGATATAATAGGAAGAGAGATAAAGAGAAAAGAAGAGTATTGAAAGAATGTTCAAAAATATTAAGTGTCTAAATATAATCACCGCTTCTATTATAAAAAATTCTCATACGGTCGATGTACAAATTGTGATTGTTGAGATATTTTTTAATTTGAGTTTCACTTAGATCATGTTCAAAAAAGACAAAAAAAAAAAACACACTTGAATCCCATGCTTTAACAACTCTTTCTTCAAATAATAATAAAAAAAAACTCTTTCTTTCACATATATTCCCATATAAAAACAATTATATTTGAGATACAGTTAAATAAATGTGGATATCTTTCTAAACAAAGACTCAAATCTTGATTTACCACGTCATAAGTTACTAGCCCTTTTCACTATAACCACATTGATTGCTTTTGCAACCTTACATGTTCTATTAGTTACCCAAAATCACTCAAATCACTCCTTTCAGTTACAGCTCGCTCATGATGCCATTAAATAACCAATTTATCACAGCCACCTCTATGCACGTGAAGCAATTCCAAGCAGGTACCCAAGGAACCCGCACAAAAAATTAAAATTAAAGAACACAGACTAGAATAGTAAAAAGTACACACTTGAAAGAATCATTTACATAACTAAATTAATTACATGACGTCGTGACACAACGGATCAACAATGCTGGATTATTAGCAAAATTCCAATCAACTGGATAACCTTTATCGGTATACATGCGCTCCCTCAAACTAATCTGAACTTACCCTAAATTAAAGTGAGCATATTATTGAGACTTAGGTTTCTATGTCCGATTGCTCAAGCAGTGAGCTTTCTCAACAGGTGCTTGACATGCAACACGGTAAGATATATAATCGTATACCAAATCTTTGTATATGACAATGTACAAAGAGAAGCTACATTATTTGAAGCCGTTCCAACCATGGGGCAGTTTCCATTTTCTGTGCCAATAAATAGACACTCTTGACCACAACGGAAATTCAAAACTGTACTCTAGAGGCTGATCAACAGGTCCTGCCACTATCAAAGGCAACCATACATATCTTGAGTCTCTTAAGTCAGCTGGATTCCACCGATCAGCCATGAAAACAAATGAACCTGGGAAGCCAGGTAGAGGAAGCACAAAAGTGCTCTGAGCAAAGAAGGTTGTAAGCCTAAACATTTTGTTTCCTCCAATGCATGGATTTCCAATTGTTTCCCAAGGCCCCAAAATAGACTCAGCTGCATGAGCCAGTGCCTCATTTGGGGCCCATCCTGTGCAGCCTGATGTGATCATGTAGTATGTGCCCTGATGCTTGAACAGTGCTGGTGCTTCTCTATGCTGTCCCACAAGAATCCTTCTCATGACAGATGTCACGTTGAGATAATCTTCAGTAAGGGGTCCAATGTGCAGTTCACTATTGTCTTCCGAGGAGTAGATTAGATATGCCACACCATCATCGTCTTTGAAAATTGTCATATCCCTGCTTTCATATCCATGGGGTCTTTGGCTACCAAGATAATCAAATGGTCCATCAGGTGTGTCACTGATTGCTACTCCAACAGCCGCTTTAGTATAGTTTGCATCATCAATATGCATCCACATTACGTACTTTCCAGTCCTCTCATTGTAAATTACTTTTGGTCTCTCAAGCACATTAGATGTGTGCAGATCATGGGTTTCGTTTGTTTCCTCTGCTGCCAATACAATCCCCTCATGTTTCCAGGTCCACAAATCCTTAGAAGAATAGCAACCAACTCCAATAATGTCCACCTGGTGGAAAAAGAGAGAATGACTTAGACTTTGGAGATACTGGAATGTGAGGTTATAACAGCAAGATAATTAGCTTAAAACATGGCACAAAACACTACTTTAACCACAAGTGTATGAAGAATTATTATCTCAAAATATTCAAGTTGAAAGAACATACTAATTTACAGAAGCAAGTTTACTTTTCATAAAGTTGAGGGAGAGAAAGGAAAGGCACAGATAAAAACAAAACATATTGTGGTGCTAAGAATATCGTTCATAGCAGTATCTATTTAGGTATGGAATCCAAAACAGATAAAATATTTACCCAAGTTATTCGGACACATACAAAAGTCATTCCATTCCACTTGTGAACTTGCAAGCCAACCAGATGTGTAAGTCAATTAATATGGTGAATTGCAAGTCGTGTAAAAGAAATTTCCCTGATTCTTGCCGTCACTCAAAGGCTTACCAACTAGATGAGGTAAGGGAACACCATGTGGCAGGTAAAAAGTCAGGATCGTTTCATTTCTTTGTTTTTGAATACAGGAGCCATGTAAATTTCTCTGACTCAATAACTTGAAGAAATTGAACTATTTAGGTGAAACATTTATCTAGGATTACCAAATTGCAGAAAAACTTCAATCTCTTAATATCTTTGTATTTGCATTTGATCTAAATTGAAAAGACTCTTAAATTTGTTAATATTTCCATCTGCCCAAATGGAAGGTCAATTATATAGATCCTTTTTTCATAGATTCACAATAATACAGAAATTTTATGCCAATTTTAGCATATTAAGAACAAAATGAGACCTTTGAAACATCTAACTCTGCCAAAGACTTCAACTATTAAGCAGGTTATTAAGAATGCTCAGAACATAAAGATGCAGAAGTTGTATAAAATAGACTCAAAGCATACAGTACCTTAAACATTTGTTTAACACAAATTAAATGCATCTCTAATTAGCTACTAGAGGCAAAGAAGGATCAATGCAAATATGGGTATCAAACATGCATCTCTAATCTACTGAGTTCTTGCCAGCCAGGTAGTCTTATTGTTTTTCTTTTTTAAAATAAGCAAAAGATGAGACCATGTAGACATTGCACTTACATAAAAAGATGGTAGCCAATTTCACAACCATCAAACGTTTATAAATTATAATAGCAAAAAACAAGCTACATAAAATCCTATAGATATGAAAACAATTATTAACTTACAAACAAAACAAGAGTTCTCTTGAATTAAATGAATTACCCGAGCAGCTCCTTTCTTGTGAACTTGGTAAGTAGGCCCATCTTTATATTCACCATACCAATAGTATGTTCTTGATCTTTTATCATGTATAATGCCCCCTCCATGGGCTTGAATAGGATTTCCATCGGTATCTAACCAAATTCTTCCAGGGTGGAAATAATATCTTTCATCTGCAGCAGTCTGCATTGGATCTAAAGCTCTTTTTTTACCAGGAAAAAACACGTGTCTCAGTTGGGAATTTTCATCCAAGAACTCATCAATCAATGTGGTTGTCCGTTTAGGTCTGCGTTTTGCTGCCCGAGGAGACCTCTTTCCCCTTGGTGGGGGGATTTGAATGTCCTCCTCTTCTACTTCTTGAAATTCGCGGAATTGGGGCTGATTACTAATACGCAATTGAGACTCTCCACCACTTCTGTCTCTGTGATGAATATAGGTATACAAATGAAGCAAAAATAGGCATCCTAATAAGCTCAATACCACAACAGACGTTGAAAATCTGCTCCCTGCATTGCAACGTAAAGTTGTTGGTTTCCTGTATTTGTTCCTCATCCTCATTTTCTCTTCCTTTTTATCTTCAAGGCAATGCTGCAATTAACCAGATGCAACCAATGGAAACCTGGTAAGATGACCAAATAGAAGTCACAAACACAACTCCACTACACGCTAAGAATTTCATAAACTAAAATCAGTTTAAAATGAAACTGCACATTATGACACTGAATATTGCCTAATTGGGTTTCTCACTTTATCCCCTACACTCTAAGAATTGCATAAATCAAAATCAGTTTAAAATAAAACCGCAAATGATGACACCGAGTATTGCCTAATAGGGTTATTACTTTATCGCCCTTTTTTTCACGTGTAATCTTGTTTGAGGTATGGTCAGGCACTACTTTATCCCCTTTTCAGTTTCATGAATTTTACACACTGTAACCACAAAAATTAAAGAGCAACCAGTTTCGATGCTTGATTGGTTATAATAAATTACCCTACTTGGGATCTAAATATTGTAATAACTAGCACCAAATCTTCATTCTAATCTTCAGAGTAGAACCCTCATGTGTCAGATCCATTAAGAAGAACAAAAACCTAATAGGTGCATAGTAAAAGCATCGGAATAATTAGTAACCGCAGAACAAAGCCCAGTGTAAGAAAAGTAAAGACTCTCACCTGGCACCACTCGAACTATTGAATGGGCAGAACTCCCCGACATGGGGTTTCGTTGGTGGCTTTTGAGGATCACAAACACAGACACACCGAACTAAGCTTAGTCCAAAAACGAGGTCAGAGAGAGAAAGCAGAATAAATTAATGAGAAGATGTTGGGTAAGGGTAGTTAAGTTCCGATGCAGTTTGGATCTGAGTTTGAGGTTATGACATTGATTTGCAACCAAAGCCGTTTTCACTGTGGCTTTTGGTACCGACCCCACCCCAGCAACAGTTCTAGAACTTCTCTTTTACCATATGTGTGACCCTCTAGCATTCCATCCTTTAACTTATTTCTTCTCTTTGCCTTTTCTTTTTTTTCCTTTCTTCTGTTAAATAACTTGTCCTAGATACGGAACGATACGATACTATGCTATTGCTACATCTTCAATTTCATGTTTATGTTCATAATAATACTAGATTTTTACTGTTTCATGTCCAATAAGACCAGACATTTAGGGACACCTCAGCATTTAAATCCACTTTAATTAATAATCTCGGGGCAAATGGTGATAATGATTGGCGATCTAACACGACTCTTCTTTTAACTTTTATGTGGTGCCAACACGATAAGACGATTTTCTTTCCTTCTTAATCAGATTTTATTATTCTTAATCCATGTATAAAATCCAACAAATGGTCAATAAAATGGACTTCGGGCTGAAAAATTGTTATGGTGAAACGTTCTTATGTGAAAACAGTGTTAACAGAGGTGTTAGGCATTAATTAGTTGTTACAGAAAATTTAAAAAGAGACTTGCTTTGTTATTACTCTGATATTTAAAGAAAAAGTAAAATATGTAGATTTATAAAATATTTAGGTGAAACTTGTCAAACTACCTACAAAAGAATTTTCCATTTTAGGGGATGACTGTAGATTAATTGACAGTGTTCTGGAAATTTATAAACGAATTTCTCGAGAAAGTATTGTACTAATATGTTCATTAGGAGACTGTTAGTGTTCAGAAAAAAAAAAGATATATTGTTGGTAATAAATAGTTCATTAACATAAAATCACAGTACATATACTATTTTCAATATTGTCTCATTCTCGTGATTAAAAAAATGTGTGATTGTCTCATAATGACTTTTTAGTATTGGTTGGAAACGCACATTCCGTGTGCAATTGTGTGGGTCATTTGACTTGTTAATCATTCTTTCATAGTAATAAATATAATATTAAGAAATATGTTGCTAATAATTTAAATTCCAATACCTGTTAATTATGATTTTTTTTCTTTTTTCTTAATTATGCTTGACTCAATAATTATAGATTATCTTTTATTGTTCATTTTTCACTAGAAAAACAAAGGTATGATATGCAAAAGAAATTTCCCTCCGGATAAAATCATAATAATCACTCATGGTTGAATAAAATGTTTATTAAAAAAGATGAAGAAAGTTCAACAAAACAGAAGCTACAAATATTTGTCTCTGGACGGAACCTTATAAGATACTCAGAAGAATGTTAGTATGTATTTCTAGACAATGTTTTATACTAATTTAGTAACAATATTTGTTTGGAAAAAATAGTTGATAAGTTACTTAGAAGTTGTTAAATTAATTTCCTAAATTATACATATTTGTTAATGTTTAATTAAAAGTAATTACGATATAATAAATAAAGTTATTGATCAAAGTAAAGGAATAAAATAAATAAATAAATGTAAAGGCTTGAATTTAATTTATTAGGTCAAGATTTCTTTTTACAAATTTTATTCAAAAATTTATAAGAATAGTTAATTCCACTAAATTCTTTATCATTTTCTAAATCGCAAATTTAAATATACGATAATGCACAATCATATTAGACAACATAATGTGCATAATTATAACATTGACTTTTGTATGATTATTATTTTAATTAACAATTAAGATGTATCATAATTTTGTCTTAAAAAAATTCTTTATGTTGATTTTTAATCATACTTAAAATCATCACTTTTAATATTAACTATTGAAAATGAAAAAATTATTAACTTTAATTTTAATCTTTATCCTTAAAACTTGTGACTTAATTATGTAATTATTTTTCATTTTTTTACCCAATCAAATACTTATTTTTTTTAATATTTAAGATCAAATTGACAACTTTAGAAGAAATATTAACTTTTGTATTTTAAAAATATCCATTTGAGGTTATCAATCAAACTCATGTGTTTTAGCTAGCATGCTTATCGACAATTAAGACTTTCTAATAACTTTAAGCCTTTGACTCTTATTTGATTCAACTACCAACTAATTGGTAAATCAACTAATATATTTTTTAGTTACCAGACTTCTCAATGAATATGTTCATCAACCAATTATCATTTCAATCTAATTTTGTTAGCTACCAAATTTCTCAATTTATTATTTATTGACTAATAACTATTGTATATGTTCATTGTAAAATACTAAACTTATCAAACGAAGACTCTATTAAATAAATAAATATTTTATGAATCAAATTCACTCTTCAATAATAGCTTCCAAATTTTCAATAAATTTCGTTGAGTTCACTCTAATAACAATTGCTTTAGGACTAACACCATAATAGACAATCTAACATAGCAATTAGTTTTGGTGTTAACAATACCATTTATTGACGAGATAATAACTCTTTTTTATTTTATTTTATTGAAGATGAATATGCAGTAGTTTTCTTAGTTATTACACTATGAAGGCAACAATAGTACATCCTCACATTATCTTTTGATATACTTAAATAATTAAAAACATTCTTTCATAATCATTATTGATTGTTGGAAAATTTTGCATTTTTATATTGTTCACATTAGAGAATGCTAATCACCTAGATGTCCAAAAGTTAGAGAGGAACTAAAGAAATCTTAGTAAGTTTTACCTAAGTGCGAACTTTGGTGGTACTTTTATGTCCTATTTATATGTTAGAAAATTTTAAAGATTTTAAAGTCTTGTCGGTAAGGTCTAATCCTTTTATGTCAATTGACTTTAAAAACCCATTTAGGTGATAGGAACGTGGTTATATTTCCTACTCTTTATTGGTCCTTCACTGGTTCAGATAAAAGAGAGTTTATTTGTATTTAATGTTTTTAGTTGGTTCAACTAACTAAGTGAGGAGTACTCACACTTAATTAGATCATAATCCTTTCAAAACTTATTAAACTTATCCTATTTAGCTTAACAGTCAGCAACCTATCAAGTGCTAAACTTGAAAAGGCATCAACACTTGTTAGGGGTCAATCTTTTTTTATCAAACAATTCATATATTATGTAAAGTTGTGCTTTAAAAATAACGGTAATAATGTTAATTGTCGGATTAATTAAAATGTGTGTTTATTTAATGAATAAATTATACTAAAAAAACTCTAATTGATGGAAGAGAAAAAATTTAAATTTGGAGAAAGTTACTTTAGGATAAGAAATTCTCTAAATAACAATGACAAAAATATAAAACAAAAATGAAAGAAAAGGATTCTAACATTTTTTATTTAATTGGACTTCTCATAATTTAATAATACAATGGTTATAAGTTGTTTTTGTTAGTTTTATAATTATAATTTATAATAAATAATAATAATTCTAAATTATTTAACCTTATTTTATTACAAATTTCTATACTTAATAAATAAAAAATTTGAATGTGGTTCATTTTCTAAAATATTAAATATATTTATTTTTCATTTAATACTTCATAAAATATTAAATAAATTGATGAGAGAGTATAATAAGAGAATTGTTATAAATGTAAAGTGATGGAACTTCAAGTTCCTTAAATAAACAACATTATAAATAAGTAAAGATATTTTAATTTTTTTTCTTTTTAAGAATTGATTACCTATAACCCTTACTGTAAAATTATATGGATAACACACATAAATCACTTATTTCTCACAAAATTATGATATTATAAAAAATAAAAAATAATTATTTATTATTTTAACTTCGTCATGAAAAATTAGTTGATCATTTTTCACTATAAAACTAATTCAAACATATTATGTTACATGTGTTGCAATAAAAAAATCATGACAGAATATGTAAAATACATGGAAACTACTAATTTGCACTTCGCTTTGAAGGTGTGTCATATTTGTAAGATTAAAAATCAATTACGCTCTTAATAATTTTGTGAATTTCTAAAAATACTCCATAGAAAACCTGCTGTAATTTTTTAATGGAAATAATAATGTATTTTAGTCATCGCTTATTATTTGTATGGTAGCATATTCAACCAACATTAGTCAAATGAACTAATTCACTAAAACATTTTGCATAGTAATGTTTTATACTTACAATATTTAAATTTAAAACATCATTTACAAATCAAATTTCTTACCATCTAAATTAGCAAAAGTTGGTTCCTTTACCAGTACTGGACATATCTGCAACAGAGTTTAGTAAAAACAAGGTATAATGTTTCTTTAATAAAACTAGTAATGTGACAAAATTATTAATCTTTTATTGAAACGAGTTAATTGGTAATATAAGGGATAATTTGTACTGATAACCCCAGATGAGTGAGAATGAAGCAACACTAATGTCAAATCTTAAAACCAATTGCACACATTGTAACTCATGCAATCATTAAACTGCAATATATCACTCTTATTTTTTTTCCTCCGACATTCAATATTCATACTTAAAACAAATTATTTTCATTTATTTACATTATTCTCCGATTTTTGTCTTACGACCTGCATGGAGTGTTATTTTCCCTATTAATTATTGGGCTGAAATTGGGAAAACTAAAAAAAAAAAATGTAAAAAAAAATAAAAGCAAAAAAAAAAAAAATCCTACACCTACCTCTGATTTTCTACCCTTTTCAAATTTGAAAATAAATAAAATAAAATTTCCTATCTAGATCTGAGGGTCCTAGAACATATAGAAAGGGGTTTTCCCCAGCAACGAAAAGTCTCTGCCACCCAGGTGAGTACCAAGACTACCATAATAATGGAAAGAGACAACATAGATGACCATAATAATCTAGTTGAAATTCTTATTGGCCTGCATTGGTGAGACACAATTTCAGCAACTTTGTTCTTCACAGCGGTACATTTGGATAGTCTTTGCAAGTCTGGATATATATCCAGCAAATCCTGGATGGATCTACTATAAGCATGAGCCATGTTGTATGAGGCTTCTGGAATAAATCTCCCATCTTTTCTGCATTCTTCTCTTATGCGCTCTTCATGACACGTGAACTTTGCAAGAATCTACACTCAAACGCTTTTTATGAATTATGAAAGCGACTAAAATTTGATAAATATAAAGTGAACCTCACAAAAATATTGTAATGTTTAATTAATTTTAACTAATACTAAAGATCGCGTTCAAAATAGTGTGTCAAAATAATGTATTATAGTTTATTAGTGAAGACTTACTTTTGATAAATCACCAATCTGAATGGCATCCTGAGGGCAGCTATGCGGAACATAGCTCAAGTTTGAGGCTCCGGAGAAAGGGTCACAAATTTTTATGACTCCCATTACTTCTTCATTTTCTTCACTTACTCCTAGGAGCCGATAAATCACCGACATATTAGAATTTAACTGGGACACAAAGAATCATTAAATCAGAGCATAACACATTAGAATTGGAAGAAACCGTTTGTGTTAATTTCCTTCTGATTCTGAATAAAGGAACGGAAACCAAATTTTCTACCTCAACTATGAATCCGTGGATGGTGTAGCCAATTTGAGCTAACAATTTCCCAGAGAAAGATTCATTAATGCATGGCAACATCGAACCCAGGCTACTGTTTTTTGGGTTTTCTAGGAAGTCTTCAAAAGCGGAGCATGCATCTTCTGCAAAGCTGCATGCAGAGTTTACACAATGCTGTGACACTTGAAAAGTGGATTCTATGACTTAATTCACATTTTATAACTCCGCCATGAGCACTTTGTTTACTTACGTGTGAAGGAAAAAATCAAAACCAGTCAAGAACCAGCACATGCTTGTTAAGATCCAAAAGCAAAAAATTATGCTGAAACAAACGCAAAAAATAAGTCATGACTCATATCTCATGAGCATGGCTACCAACTCTAGTGTTAGTTAATTAATAACTTGGAAAAATGATACGCTTACATTATAAATCCAGGACGCCAATGCAATAGCATTATAACTGAGCCAAAAACAACAAAACGAGCAAAGCATTAATTAATATCAACCAATAGTTGAAAGAAATTGGCCAGATATAATATTATAAACAAGTGTTTAATGCTTACCTAGTGCTGCAACTAGTGTCACTAAGTTGACTGTTAGAACAACGAAATGAGCTACATACCTGTGTCACGTTAAGGGCGCAAAATTAATTAAATATAAGTAGGAAGTAAGAAACACAATCGGTATAAAATTGAAGGTGTTTAAGGTGAAAACATACGAAGTATGAGTGGCCTTGTCGAATGATTGTCCACTTTTGTCAATAAAACGGCGTATCAAGCGCGAGTTGCTTCTGAGGTCTTGAGTGGTGGAATTCAAACTCGCACATATCTGTGGATTATACGGAAGCAGGAGGAACTGCATTTGGTTCGTTGTTTTTATGACTCTGCCAATGGTCCTAAGAGCATCTTCTCCTATACCCACCACAGATTCTTTCAGTTTTTCTGTCCTCCGCAGGGTCTTCTGACTAGTGGCCAGGACAAAACTGGAAGCAATTCTATCATAACACCCCAATTGCCTCAATTACAATTTTATTTAAATAACATTGGTTGAACTGTAAAGAAATTATTATATGGTTTAAAACCATCAAGTGTCTATACTCTTCATGAATGTCTATGGGACGCGGTTTTTCAATTTATGAAAAAGAGCTAATAAAATTATGTGTCACATGAACATTCATTGGAAGTAAAGTGATTTTAAACCGTGTAATAATTACTTTGGAATGGTTGTAGGAATCGGGGACTTACATGGCGAGAGAGGTGAAGAAGAGAAGTAGGAAGAAAATGTGGAGATAGTAATGGTCCAAACAATGTAATGAAGCAGAGCCACCACATAGACACTTCACTACGATGAAAATGGCCAAGGCCAGCCCACATAGCAGCCAAACGCAGGCAAACGCGTACCCGTGGACTCCTGTAAATGCCGCAGACTGAAAAGGATCAGAAAGCAGGTGTAGTAAACATATGTATGATGATCATACACGTTATTTGTTTTCAACTTTTAGAGTAAAATAAACATAGTACAAAATATAAGAAATAGAGAAGGGAAAAATTGGTTAAAGTGAGAAACTATTAACTACTCACAGCCACATAATGCTTGTTTCGAACATCAAAATCTCCATTGTAGTCCTTGAAATGTCGCAAAGGATCAGGTCTATTGAAGCTCCTTTCGCGAACCGGGGACGCTGAGGCTAACCATTTTTGTTGAAACACGGGAATGGAAACGAGGAACAAAAACAAAGGAAGAATTAAGAAGCGGTTGGTTGAGTTGAGCATGGTAGAGTCGGTTTTGTGTGTGTGTGTGTTTTTTAGCTTAGGGGAAAAGATGACATTTGGTGTCTCAAAATTGTGACAACTTTTTGAGTGAGAAGTGTGACTTACTGGGTAAGGTAAGGATACCTTGCGGCATGGTTTAATGCAAATTTTTTGTTACGGTGAAGGAAGAGGAAATGGTAATGCTAGAGATAGAGGAAACGAATCAGAAGCCGAAATAGTTGGTTCGTCAACTGCAAGGAATTGACCACTTTTAATTGTTTTTCTCATTGCATGCTCTATTCCAGTATCCATGTCTTTACCGTAAGCTTAAGCATCTCTTTTGTATTTCCCACCTTTTGCTATCTATATTTTCGGTCGTCTTTTTTACCTAGTTCAAACTATACACATCATGGAAGGAACAAAAAAAAAATATGGCCTTTGCATATATACCTTTCTTTAGAATTGGCACGAGACACGAGAATCTTACCTTCCAGTCGTTCACCACCCCGACACTTAACAAAATTTAAAATATACGAAATGTTCTATAAAAATTATCTTTTATTATTTAAAATAAATAATTTGTGACTTTTTGTTGTGCCTAAACTTTGATAGAGAGGCTTAGAACGAACAATTAAGATTATTGAAGTTATACTGGTCTAAATGGAGAGGTAGTAAGAAGTATATATATGCTAGTGTATGCATTCTTATACCAAAAACATAAAAAGCACACATACGCTTAAATTAGTGTTTATTTCAGTGTAACAGTAATTTAAAGCGAATTACATATTTCACAGTTACAGTCATTCAAAAGAGATTAAATATCTACTGCATGAGTGCATCGCTGCATCGTCAATGACTTATTTGTAAGGTTTATCCGTAAAGCAGTTGCCTATTTTATTTTATTCCTTTTAGAATGGTAGTTGCCTGCTGTTATTATTTTTAATTGGAAGTGGAAGTATGGAATATTAGTTAGGTCTGTTTGAATTAATTTATTTAAAATTATTTTTAAAAAATAAAAATAAAAAAATTAAAATAAATTAATTTATGAATTAAAATTAGTTTAGGTAAAAAAATAATTTATAATTTTGTTTATATTTAGAAAATTATATGAGAGAATTTTTATATTTATTAATTATTTTATGTATAAGTTAATTTTAATTTATAATTTTTTTTAGAAGTACTTCTAAACAAGTTTATTTAAACTGTTCTTATTTATTGAAAGAAGGAAATTAAATTAAAAAATAATACAAATAACATATAAAAAAATGACTAAAAATTATATTATTTATAAATGTTAAGCATGTTAATGAAAGTCTAAATGTATATTAGTTGACATTTTCAAATGACAATGGTTACTTTATTGTCTATATATATATATTATAAAATTTGAATATTTTTACTTCAAATTTTTTTAGCTATCTATTTCTTTTCACTCTTTTTTTTTAACATTATATTCTTTTTAAAACTTGAAATGAATTGTTAAAGTAGATAAATGATATCAATTTGTTGTGGTAAATATCATTAACGTGTAATTATTTTTGTTTTAAAGTTCTATTTTACATTTTTTTATTTACTTTGCAATATTTATTTGTTTTTTTTTTGCTAACTTTTTTTTATCTCAGCCTTATATTTTGTAGAGGTGCAGTAATAGAAAATGTTAAATAGAAAATATTAATTTAAAATGGTTTTGAAAAAAAAATTTAAAAAGAGAGAAAGGTTAATATTCTCACTTTTATTGGAACCTAATTAAAAAATTAATATGAATTCAGGGACTCAATTAAAAAAGAATAATTCAAATATTTTATTAAAAATAATTATTAGGAACCTGCAAAATGATTTAACCATAAAATAACTTAATAAGCTAAAAGAATTAAAAAAACTATATTAGATTAAATTTAGTCTTAATTTTTTTTTATATGATCCTGTGGATAAATTACTTGCCATTTGATAAGTCACTACTAGAATTATCGTTCAATCACGTTAAACAAAAATTATATATAAAATATAAATTTGCATTTTTTTATTCATAAAAATTGAACTTAGATACTAAAAAATTAAGAATAATTAATTCACATTACTTAATTTATTAACACATACCCTTAGGCATAAATTCACGTTAAATACGTTTGGAGTGTAGAATTCCAATAAAACAAACTTCATTTAAAAACTTAAGAAGGTGTCCATCAAACTTACGGATAGAGTTGATTTTGTTTTATGGGTTTTACTTATCATTCCTTCTACTCTTTGAGCGAACCAGGATGGAGCATAGTTTGATGGCCATGATGACACGAATCCAAAATAATTTGGTTGATTGGCTTTTTTGTTTTCTTTATTGATGATTATTATTAAAACAATTGTAAAATTATTTGCTTGATTGGCATTAAGTGGCTATTTAATTTTAAAAAAATAAGTATTTTAATTTTCTGTTTTCCTTTTAACTTCAACAAACGACACCTTATTTTCACCTTGGTTCCTAATTTTAAAAGTTTGTGTAAGAAATAGTTAAAACTACTTTTTTTTTATTACCTCTTGGTTTTACTTTCTGTTTATACTATTTTTATATACAATTTTAAAAACAGGAAACAAAGTCAAAATAAAATAGCATTTTTGTAACTAAAAGTAAAAATAAAAATATATTTTTTATAAAACCAAATGGTTCCTAATTTTTGATAATTGACTATGATGAAATTATCAAGAGCCAGTCTGGGCCTCTTCTCTGACTCTGATGTGCATAGAATACATTTTGTATAGATATATATCATGACATATATATAAAGAAGATAATAAAATGGCGATTAGAATTTAGGAGAAGTCACTCTGTCTAATAGAATAGTATCTGCAGAAAAAGAGGAAAGAGTTTTTTTTAAACTTAAATATATTTTGAGTTTTTTAAATTTGAGATAGTTTTATTTTGATCTTATAATAAAAAATGTGTTGATTTGAGTCTTTCAAATTCACAAAATGTTATTTTCAGTGTTTAAATTGAATTTGAGAGATTAAAAATGATAATTTTTTTGTTTATTTTAGTTTTCATAATAAAACTATGGGACTAAGTGTAATGTTTTAAGAATTTTATGGGCTTAAAAATATAAAAATTTAGATAAAAATCAAAATTACAAGTGTCTCAAATTTAAAAATCAAAATATATTAAAAAATATGCATTCTGTTAAAAGCTTATAAACATATATATCATTTTTTTTCTATATATGATAATTTTTATTAATTTAAATAATCTTTTGATTCTTATAAAACATAATATTTTTTATTTTTGTTTTTTAAATATTTAAAGTTTTTATTTTACTTTCTAACTGATAATTAAAACAAAAAAAAATTAAAAAACTAAAATCAAAACATATTTTTTAAAGAATTAAAATAAAATATATATATTTTATAAAGAATAAAAAAGTTATTTAAATTTTTTATTTTTCCATATATATGTCAATGGTAAGATGATGGGAGAAAATATATTCATCCTTTGAATAAGGGTCTTTCAAGCTCAATAGACGCACAACACAATAGTAGATGGGCCTATTCTTTTTACTGTGTGAGTAAAGGCTCGACACTCGTTCACTTCATTTATGGACCCCAAATTTTCCCATATTTAATTATACAACGGATCTTCACGACTTTATCAGGACCATATAGCCCATCTTTTTTCTCGTACATCAAAAAGTGAAGTCGCCCTCAAACTCAATGTTCATCCTGGTGTCGAATAACATTTTGCAATTGGTATGATTTCTATTGTGCCAAAAATAACCACGCTCTTTCCCTATCAGTGGTTGATCCTGGGACTCAAATTATTGTGCTATAGAAATCCACGCTCTTTGAGGCAATTTTGTTCACTGTCAATCTTTGTCAGGATCTTGTGATTCGAATAAAAATCGTTATTTATACAATTAAAAGAGAGAGAAAAAAAATGTACCACATATAATAAATGATATAATAAAGAAAAATACAAACACAAAATGTTATTATATTAGTTATCGTATGAATTACACATCTCAACTTAAATTATGTTATAGATTTGGTTAGCGGGTACTGCACTCTGTTTCCCGTGTCCAGCATCAGGCCATGGTTTTGGTTTGTAGAATTTGTTTCTAAAAAATGCAGTCAACTAGTGTGTGATCAAGCTCATGGTTATTTCTTTGGCGTGACCACCCTATTTATGATATATTTGCTTCATTTTCTGATCGGGTTTGGTCGGCAAAACTATTGGCTTTGGTCCAATGTCAAAAATTGTAGTTTACTTGTGTTTCTTTCTTGAATTATACTTAAAATTTTCACTAATAACTCGGAAGTTTCCTTTGAGGTTGATATCAAAACGTCAATATAATTTTGGAGAATTTGGGGATTCTTTTGTCATTCGAGATGTTAATTTATCTACAAAGACATTTTCCATTTTTTATCCAAATTTCAGGATCATAATTTCATTTTTGTTTAATCTTTATTAGTGTCTCTTTCAAATATTATTTGAAATGAATATGGATTTCATATTTGGGTGTATGAAAAAAAGGTATAAATCTCTTCACGGTGTCTAGAATTAGAGGTGAGCTGGTGTCTTTTGTTTAGTTACATAACTAAATTGCTTAGTTGGTTTCCTTTAGTCTCTCCATGAAAATAGCTATTCTTATTTGTTCACACATACAGAGACAGAGAGGAGAGAGAGACAGTCTATAGATATGCACATACTCCATAATACTATTTTTTTGTCTTATATATAAAAAATAAATTGTAATATTTTTCAATTATAAAAATATATAATTATTTTTAAATGTATTAATTTTTAATTTTTATTCTTAATTTAATGTAAAATTATTAATAAAATATCATTCATTTTTTATAAAAATTAATATATTGACTGAAATGTTAATAATATAATTCATATTTTTTTATTGAAAAAATTATATCTTAAATTATAAATAGTATCATTATATCTAACCATTATTTAAATCAATTAATTTTATAAATATTTTTTAAAATAAAATTTAGATTCATGATAATATTAATTAAAAATAATTAATTAAAATAATTTTTATTAATTTTAATAAATTAAATATTTATTTCTTATATTCAGCTGCTCAACAAAGGCTGCATTGTTTTCATGATTTCATCCTTGTTACTCCCTGCTGCATCAGATCTTCCTCTTTGTGTAATATGTCTTTAGAGAATGTAACCAAACCAGAGACACCCTTGCTAAATTTGGCTATCCAATTCAAGGTATTTTTGAATTTTTGATATAATTCTTAATTTTGCAATTTTATTTTGGTTTGCTGATTCAGCTGGTGTAATTTTCTCTTGGGGATTTTAGTTGGGAGACTTCCGCCTCACCCACATAAAAAATTAAAAAAAAGAAAAAAAGAAAAAAAGAAAAAAGAAGAAGATAAAACAATGCTTGTTCTCCATTTCACATACCCTTTCCTCGTCGAACTGGGAAAGGCATAGGTAGTCCGTTGTTAGCTAGTCACGGATATTAATTGGGTCAAACTAATAAGACTTTTAAGGACATTAGTTAAAAGTTGTAAATATATTTTATTAAATACTTTTAATGATTTAAAATGAAAGTATTAAAAAATACATATTATTTAATAAGTCTTTTAAGGACATTTGTCATCTTTTTCTATCCTTAAAGATGCTCTTCACTTAAAATATTTATTGCTTATTCACTAAAAGAATAAAGTAACTAAAAATATTTTAATAAAAAATAATTTAAAATAAAATAAAAATCTAAAATATATTAGATTTAAGAATGTAGATAGTATTATTTTGATTTTTTATTTCTGTAATCCATATTATTTTGGCTTTTGATGAAGTATAATAATTAAAAATATATAAAATTTATTAAAATTTGTAGTATATTTTTTAATACTTCTTATTATTCTTAATATAAGATATCATCTAAAAAAATTGGTGTTTTTTATAAGATATTTTATAATTTTTATGAAATATTTATTTATTCATTCATTATTTATTCTTATTAAATACTAAAAATATTTATATATTTTTTATTGATAATGACACTTAGACTTTAATGATTTTATATTATTTATAATAAATTTATAATTATTAATAAAAGTACAAATTATAAATTAATACTATTTTTTAATAAAGCTAATAAAACCAATCAATATACCTATTTTTATTTATTTGTGTATTTTTTTTATACAAATGTCTTGTATTAAGAATAAAATATATATATTTGTAACATATTATTCTGTCATTAGATAAAACTTATGTAAATATCATTAAATAATGTGAATTTCATTAAAGATGCTTGTAAAAATAATATCAAAAAGTAGTGTTTATTTATTTTTATATGAAAAGTATAAGTAATATAATTTCTCTACACACTATTATTTATATATTAAAGAGAATCCAGCTTTATTAATTGAATGAGATGTGTAAATTTTTTAAAATTTTGTATATTTAATTTTAATTTATATTATTAAAAAATATACTATTATTTTTCAAATTTGATTAAATAATGTATTTTTTATATATAACTAGCCATTTTTATTACTTAATAAAACCTACATACATCATGTGTAATCTTAATAGTTTGTTTAAAAGTTTGACAAAGACCGTTGATATCATCATTCTTTTAAGTAATCTGGTTTTCTACTGTGCATAGTCAATCGCGTGATATAAAAATATGAAATATATTTAATTAAATATTTTAACTTATTTATTTTTTAGGAATAATTTAAATTATTGGTAAAATAATTTTTAATAACTTTTGTGATTTTTTTTATAAGATATTTTATTTTGACTTCTTGTGTATTCATGACACATAATTATCAATCTAATAGATAAAATTGACCTAACGTCTATTAAATGATGTGAACCACCTCTTAACCAGTTTTGTTTATTATTTAATAAAATTTATTCAAATACTATTTAAAATTAAAAAAAATCATACTATTAATGTTTCAATAATATTAATTTATTTTTTTATTTCGTATAAGGTTGATTTGTTATCATTCAATAATAATACTATTCCAAAAAGTTGTGACGCCAATTTCACGAGTCGCACTTCTTATTTTATAATTTTATTTCTTTTATTTTAGAAGAAAAATTCATTAAATTTAATAATTTTTAATAAATTTTAATCAATTATAAATAAAATATTAAAAAATATAAAAAAATATCTTTCAATTAACTTTAACCAATATATTAATAACGATCCTTTAAAAAATATTTTTTTTATTTTATGAATTTACTTCCTTGTTATCTTTCTATTTCTACCAAAAAATAATAATTAACTATGCAATAATTATTTACCTTTAGTCTTACATATAAAAAACGAATACTTTCATCGTAAAATTTCTGAAATCTAAATAAAATTTAAAGAATAAAAATTATAATTATTTAAATATTAAAATTTTATTAAACTATATTATTTTCTTAATATAATGATATTTTTTATTTCGTGTAGTGAAAATTAAAAAAATTAACATTTTTTATTTTTTAAAACAAGTAATTTAAAAATAAATTTGAACATCACAACAATTAAACGTAATTTAAATTTTCAATTAAAGTAAAATATGTAAAGTTTATTTAACGGAGAATTTGGTGAAACACTCAATTTTGGAAATGAGGGAAAAAAACATAAAGGTATTTTAGGTCGCTGTGGGATTCAAAGAAGGATTTGCGTAAATAAATCCTGTATAAGCTACAAAAATTCCTCATTTTAAGTTATTTAAATTTTAATAGTTAAATTTAAAGAAATACAATTTAAGATTATAACATTTTAAAAATATATTTTTAATTTGTTATCATATGATATAGTAAGAGATTACATGGATTCAATTTGAATCACAATCTTTTCAAGTTTTTCATATTCGAAATTTTTAATAGAAAAAATTCAGTTAAAAAATAAAACACACTAAAAGTGATCATTTAAACTTTGTATGTTGATAAAATTGATGGATATTTTATATTAATATCATGATAAAAAAATTAAATTAAGAATATTAAAAATTTATTAAAAGAAATTATTTAATCTAAGACATTTCATTTTTTATATTAACTAAATGTCTTAAATTTTAAATTTTTAAAAATTAAATTAATACTAATTAATATTTTAAAATTTTAGAAGTATATTTTTTATTTGTTATAATATATTAAGACATATATTGATATAAGTAAAATTAAAGTTAAATTTTTAAGTAATATTTCATATTTAAATATTGTAAATAAAAAATTTACTTGGATAGAAAAATTTTTTGGCCATCTATTTTTTTTACAAAAATTATTCATAAATAAAATTGATGATTATTTCATGACTTTAAATATAAATTTGATTATTAAATAATAATTTTTTTCTTCTCAATCCTTTATATTTTTTTATTATTTGATTTTTTATTTTAATAAATATTATTAAATAATTTTTTTAATTTTAATTATCATTTAAATAATAACATAACATTAACAAATTATATT
>JAMLFT010002047.1:0-27504 GCA_026544285.1 Pachyrhizus erosus | reverse complement strand
TTATATTTATTGTGATATTAATTGATAATACAAATTTTTTAATATTATAGTATGCAAAAATTAAATTCATAAAATATTTAATATATAGAGAGAGAGAAGACAAATACGAAAATACACTACGTGAAAAGATAATTGACAATAACAGAAATAAAAAATAAAAATAAAAAACAAAAGGTAAGATGATGCTTCTTTATTTGTGTGGTAGCTTCCAGACACTCGCCAATACAGTTAAAAGAAATAAAGTAGTCCAATCTCACTTTTAAATTTCATCTCAGCGAATCAAGCAAATTATTTGTTATAAATCCTTAAAAATGCTAAATGCATGAAAATCGGATTTTCATTCTCACCCAACCGGATTCATTTAAGTTATATTTATATTGTGTTAGGATGAGTCCTCGTAGCTTTCTGCAATTGAACCTACAACAAAAACGAAAAACTTAAGCTATTAGAAGAAAAGTATGCAATTTGAAGTAAATGATTAAGGAATTCAAGATTTACCATATTAATAAGTCACTCAACAACAAAAAAGAGCATCACTCAACACAAATTTTATTCATTTTATTGAAAGGTAAGTGTCAACTTCCGCGGTTCTCATGGATATCTAACTATCTAAAATGGTTGAGGTGAGGCCAAGAGAATGATTTGACTGAATTGGTAAAATAATGCTCAGGACAAAGTGAACTAAAGGACATTGATATCAGAATTTGGAGTCATAGATTTTGAATGTCGTCCATAAGAAGTGGACTAAGTCTTGGATAAGTAAAGGATGAAAAATGCCTTTCATACCATTCACGGGCTTAGCCTTATCCAGAAGGTCGTTATAGCTAACTCTGTTTTAGGCAAGGAAATGTATTATGACTGATAACTGGTAGGTCATCATCCCATATGACATTCAACACCTGCAATATAAAGTTAGGCGTGCACTTTAGATTATACAGCTTTAGTTCTAAAACGATATTAGTGTATAAATCACGTTTGTTTATATCGACCAACAAAGATAAATTGTTCTAACAAATTATTTCCAATGAAATTGGTTATATAGGACACCAACCAAATAACTTAAATAAAGTTTGGCAAGCATTAGATATATTCATGCTTACTTTTCACACTAATCCCTCAGGATTTGCAAATGTCTCCAGAAAGCTCTCGTGTTGGTTCAATATGTGCAAGTCATCACAAAGTAAAGAATCAACTGTATAAGGATTACTAATGATACAATTCCTATACATTAGGCTTGTGTGAAGAACACATTTTTCTTCTCGATTATCCATATGTAAACAACAACCTCTGTAGTTGTAATTGCAACTTTTAAACCATAGAAACCATGGTAATGACAAAGTACCTTCCACACTCGTATTCCTTCCTATAGAATAGAGCAAGTTAAAATAAGTAAAATTAATCAAATTCAATTATAAACACTAATAAGCAAAAATAAAATAAAAAATAGTGACATTTTGTATAAATATACTGTATTTTTTTTCAAAAAAAAGGGTTTAGATTAGAAAAAGACATGCCCTTTTGCAAGATTAAGGAAGACCACCAACCTCAATGAAAATTTATATTGAAATTAACATATTACGTAACAATGAAAACCTATGGATTGGACCCAAATCACAACTAGTGTGGCAGAAAAACTTGAATACATGTCTCAACTCCTATTTATAAGTATCTATTAATTCAATTATGTGTGAAGTGACATACGTTTATATATGTAGTTAAAAATAATACTCCTTCTATAAAGAAACAAATTGCGACATTTTTTAATCTTAACTATAAAATGATCTAAAACATTTACCACCTGTAATGACTTAAATAAAATGATCTAAAACAGATTATACCTATGATATAAAAATGAAGGAATTAATAAATAATGTTAATTTTAGTTTATTTTATATCTTAGAAGTTAGAATTTCTGAAGTCTTGTGTTTATTTTTTCTCTCAATCCATTTTGATTTTACTTTTTTATCCCACTTTTTTATGTTTATTTATATGTCATGGTTACCTAGGATTCATTTATTCTATAATCACCTAGAATTCATATAACTCTACGCTTACATGTTGTGGGGACGTTATATTTAGTAGAAAATTTTGTGTTTAATTCTCACCATGTGTGAAAATCTTTTGAACCAATGGCAATCACAATACTATGAATAAGATTAGTTTCTGACCCAGTAAACCAGAAAATATCTGTGATAAGATAAAAAAAAAGTATATCTCAATCATTAATTGTCACTAACAATTGGGAATCCATTACCTTTCTAGTAAACCCATTTTTATTTGAATGATGTTATACTTTTTTAAGTACTTAATATACAATATAAATAAAAAAATTTATGTTGTTTAATGCATCAATCATGCACTTCCACAACTTATCTGGAACAGTTTCCTCTCTTTTCCTCTTTCTCTTCAAGATATACTTATTATGTAATCATCTATGGCTTCCTTTTGGTTATTATGGGCAATTTTCATGGCCTTGTTAGCATGCAATTGTTCATTAGGCTTCTAGTTCTCAACAAAGTATGCAAGTTACTTTCATCTTAGCAGCAGCAGCAAATGCCCTTCTAGTTTCTCAATCCCCATCATATTCCTGGCTGCCTACAATTCCTTTGAGCTCGAGCCCTCCCAACTCAAATGTCTTAGGCACTGTGTTGGATTTTTTGCCTTCTGAGGCTCTTGCTTTCCAGGATACATATCAGCCCTTATATTCAATTTCATGTTTGACTTTACCTGAAATTTACATAATGCGGTTCCATGTCTTGTAAATAAATTAATGTTAGGACTTCTACTTGTGTAGTTGTGTTCCAGTTTTCAACATATGAGATTAGGTTGTTGATTAGTGTTGGCGTAACATCTCAAATTAAAGACTACCTGCGATAATAAGTTTGAATTTTATGTATGCATTTATGCTAATATTTAGAAGAAGAATTTTGACTTCCATAAGAGTTTTGCATTACTTAAATAAGATTATTGAAGATACATGTGATTTTGTAATAAGTTTGAATTTTATGTATGCATTTATGTTAATACTTAGAAGAAAATTTTTTATTTCCATAGTAGTTTTACACGACTCAAACAAGATTATTGAATGTACATGTGGTCTCGTAAAAAGCATTTTTTTTATATGTTTTGAGATGTTTGTATTGCACTCTTCTCAACTTGACTGTAAAAGTTAAAGTTTGTAAGCAAAGTGTGGTAGGAGATGTCATGGAATAAAACCAAGGAAATTTTCCCACCTCAGTTTGAGAGGCTCAAAGGACAAAAGTCCTTCTGTTGTCGTCACTAACATATCAATTTAGCAATTGATCAAAATAAAGATGAGTAATTAAGTCCCTTTCCCTTAGGACCACGAATCACTTTAATGGCTCTGCTTAGGACAAATGGGCACACTTGGCATTAGTAACGAGTTAAGAGGCATGCCGACATACTACCAACAACAAAAATAAAGACACGCTTTACATATTATTGTTAAGTTCAAGTTGTTGAAATTTTTTTAATCATATTGTTTGAAACAGGGATTATGCGGTGGTGTGTAAAAATTTGAATCGTAGTTTTTAAAAAAATTATTTCTAATTTCAATTGATAAATATACATTTGTATCAATAAATGTTTATTATAAGGTTAAATAACGATGATGATTATAAATAATGGAAATAGTTATTATTATAAGGTTAAAATAATGATAAAAATAATTATTATAAAAATTTATATTTTTATAATAATATGTGTTTTTTGTATACGTTTACAATATTATGTATTATCAATATTAACATAGAAATAAGTTATAAAGATAATAAGAAAAATATGTACGTATCTTTAAGTAATAAAAATACTTTAACATTTTTATATATTTTTAATTATTCAAATAATATTTGTGTTTAAAAGAGAAAAGCCCTTACTTTAATACTAAATAATATTAACTATACAATAAAAAAAAATCTTTTACATTTTGAATGAAAGAATATTCTAAAACTCACACACGCAAAATTTGCATAATAATTCAAAAGTTAAAAATACGACCTTGTCAAACAATTACTTATTTTAAAAATTATTTTAAGAAACTAAAAACATAAATAATTGTTTCTTAAAAGTATTTAAATGATTTTCTAAATTAAAACCCTTTAAAATAAATTCAATTAAACATATTACTAATAAGTAGTTAATTTGAATGATATTAGACTCTTGGTTGCTTAAACATGTAATTAATAGTTCAAATCCTTATAATGTGTATTGAAAAATTCTTATTGAGAAGAAGCAACTCACCTATGAGTGCCAGCAAAAGAGTTAAAGACCAACAAAGAATACTCCTTTACAATCATGTCCTCTAACACAAAATCATCACTTTGTAGTCAAATAATTTTATAATGTAAAAATAACAATAAAAATTATTATCATAAAATGAATAATTTTGTCATACCATGTATTATTAATATTAACGTTTAAATAAATTATATTTATATATTATAATCTATTGATATTAACAGGAAAATAAATTATAAACAACAAAAATTATACAAATATTTTACACAAATTTTTAACATATAAATTATGACAAATTTTAAAAAATAAAAAACATTTTACTTGCATATTGCACAAATACCAAATCTAATAAGTTCCTAAAGCAAATATAAACACCTTTATAAGATTGTTATATATAATTACTTAATTTACTAACCTTGTAAATCATATCTAGAAAGCTCAATATTAAACTGATTCTTTAGAGAAAATTGGACTTTTATAATAAGAATTTAATTAGATAATAGTGTGAGAATGATAGTACCATAGGCCTAATCAATACTTGATATTTTCACCGAAACAAGATATTATTGCTGAAGAAAAAAGATCGAAGAATGTTCACAAGAGCCCACCAAAATAACATGATTTCAGACTTTGCTATTTAGATTCTCCCTATTTACTAAATACACTCCGTTTTTTAAAAAATTATTATCATAAATATTCTTTATACCAAAACTATCTTTTATATAAAAAATGTAAAACCCAATTTGTATAGTTGACCTTCATTATTCTTTAAACCCTTATTTACTTTTTCTCTTTTCTCTTCTTTATTTATCAAAAATATTAGAATTTTATCTTAATTTCATTCCGTTAAACTCCTATATTCAATTTGTATAAGAAAAATATTTCATTCTTATTACAATATGTGATTTATATTTAGTTTCATCATATGCCTCAATGCATTATATTTAATTTTGATTGTATCCCTCAATGTCAACATTATGCATTATATTTAATTTCATTGTATCCTACAATATCAATATTGTATGCAATGAGTATGTTATGAACTCTACTTTTTCAGTCACAAAAAGTACTTTCTAGAACATAATATAATCACTATTTTAAAAAGTATTTTTCCAATGGTTGGTTTGTTCTTGTTAGAATTTTAAAAATTTGAAATGTTAACAAGATCAAACTAATGTTTCGAATAATATTTTTTAAAATAGTGATTATTTTTTGTTTCAAAAAATATTTTTAGGAAGAGTGATTATGTTATAGAGAATATTTTTCGAAATAGTAAGCAATGTTTCAAAAGGTACTTTATAGAAAATGATTGTGCTTTAGAAAGTACTTTTTGTGTTACTTTGTTCCCTTGCAATTTTTTTTATTTTCTTTTACGTTCATGTTGAACATCAGAAAGGGTTTATTAACATGTTTATCAGAGAAGTGTTGCACAGATTTGGAAAGTAAAGGAAGAGAGTGTGAAAATGATTACAAAATTGGATCTAAAAAATATTAAATACAAAAGGACATCAATATTTGTTAAGAGAAAATAAATTAAGTATTGAAAATGTAAAAAAAAATATTATTATTAAATCTTAAATTTTTATGTAGTTTAAATTTTTAATTTTTATAATTATCTTAAAAATCATATTTACTATGTTTTTTTATTAGTTGATAATGTTAACTTTTTACACAAATAATATATAGTCATTAAACTCATTTAATAATCAAGTCATAAATCCTATAAAATTAACTTTAATACCAAATTTAGACAAAATAACATGCCTAAAATCTCATACTTTATATATATTTGAAATATTAATTAAAACACTTAATTGTTAAAGACATGATCGAATATGTTGAAAATTACCTATACGTTGCACATCTTCTTGAAATTAAAAAGTTAAGCCTTCTTCATCAAATCACACACTTCAAATTCTATGATTTTAATAAAACAAATCATAAAAAATAATTATATGTCGTAATAACAAAAAATATTTATAATCATGGTACTTATTAACTATAAACACCTTTCATAATGAACGTAGTGACTATGCACACATAATCTCCAAAATAGTTCATTATTAAGTATCCAATTCTCATAATCAATAATACCAATCAATTTTTTGAACAACAAAAAATCACACTTAATAACAGCTCAAAAGAACTTATAAATAAAATTTAACAACAGAAAGAGATAGAACAGATGATGTATAAATCATTTTATGAATTGTTTTAATATAACTTCAATAATAAGAATTGGATCTAATAAAAAACATCAATCTTTCGTAACATAATAAATCAAAATTTATATAAATGCTTAAAGAAATAGATATATATATATATATATATTTAGTGTTCATTTTGTCACTAACGCAATTCTCTTTGAAAAGAGAATACATTCTTAAATTAACGTGCATTATAAAAGGACATACTAATATTTATTGTTTTTGCAACCAAGTTTTTAATCTACCCGCACATAAGAATTAACGAGGCAATGTCACTTGCTACATTTTGGACATCACAGTTAGTTCCAAGAAAATCCGTTCTTGATGATATTCCAACGCAATACAAATTGTTCCGACCCTTCTAATGGTTTGGGAAACTCCAAATCCCTTTGGCATCATACTCCGCTAGTAGTAAGGTAAGACTTGGCACGTAATTGAGGATTATGTAAGGTATTGATTGCTTCATTAAGCAAGCAGCAGTGACAATACCACAAGTTCTGACATTTGGATTCTCTACCACCACACTGCCTCTTCAGGTCAGATCCTAGCTATTAGATTTTTATCTTAAAAGAGATTAATCATTGCTTCCTGTTTCAAATGTCACTTATAACAAACATTATTTTTTATATCTTATCTTACAAGTCATAGTATATTTTATTGGCTGATAATATTCTTTTTAATATTATTAGCATATAAAAATTTAATTAATAAAATGTTTAAAATATATATATATAAAAATATGAAATAAGATTAATAATATACAGGTCCATAGTCCTTCCATCCGTTATCTATATAACCAAACAAAGACCTAAGAAAATTGATTGGTTCCCAATACTGTTTGTGTGGTTGAAGGGTTGCCATGTGTAATAAGCAAGTCTATACTTTCTCTTTTTTTTATGGATAGCAGGTCTGCATTTTTGTTTCGTAGGGTTTTAAATTAGATCGGGAATAATAAGAGAAGTTACAAATTTAAAATAAGTTTAAACCAATGGATATATAATCTTATTCTGTAACCTTTCGGAGTCTATACAGTATATCTTAACTCTCAATGGTTTGAAGCGTTGCTCTAAGTGAAAATATAATTATAATTTTATTTACCTTATTTTGGTGGGTGAAAGATTAACCCATAATACTTTGTTTTGTAGATAAGAAAGAAATAGAGAAAATAAAAATAAGTAAGTGAGAAAAAATAAAAAATAAATAGAAATAGATTGAAAATAAGAATTATTTTGTTTAAGAAAAAATATATAAATTTTTTTGGTTTAAAAGAAAGAAAATGAAGAAAAAAATATTATAAATAAAATTACTAGTTTATCTTTACAATATTAACATTTTTTCAATCATAAATATTTCTAATAACTAAATTTAACTTAAAGAAAAAAGTGTAAATTTTTATTCTCATACTTTTTTAAGACTTTAGACAATTATTCTTGAAAACATAATTAAATCATCCTTTATCTTTATTTATACCTAAATCCCATAACATGTCTTTTATATAGTGATATACATTAAAAATAAGAGAGAGAAAAAACCATCATTATTTGAACCTAAAAACTAATCAATAATCTAAAAAATGATATAATAATTAAGATTATCTAAAAATATATTTATTATTTGATAAATATGTGTGGATGTGGATGTGTGTGCGTGTATGTGAATGTACGTGTGTGTCTAAATATACATACATGTGAACATGTACATATATGTTTGAGTGAGTGTGCATGTAAATTAAATATTATTTAAGAATAATTTTAAAAGACTTATTTTTTATATTTATTATTTATTTTTTAAAATTTTAATTATTGTAACAAGTAACGTATTTTAATTAATAAATTTAAAAAAAAATGAAAAAAACAAAAAATAATTCTATTAAAATTTAAAATTATTCTTAATGTAACTTGATCAAATATGTATATATACTACTCTAGAGTCTGAATTCTATTAATAACTTGGAAGAAATTTATTTTTTTATAATAATCTTACTCAAATTAAACAAGACTATTAAATATATGTGATGTGGTATCTAAAAGGTGCCAGAATTTTTTTTCCTTATTTTTAAGTGTTTGCATGACATCCTTCTCAATTTGATTGTAAAAGTAAATATACAAGTGTGCAGGTGAGGTAGGAGAAGTCCTTCCGTGTCATCACCAACCAATCAACTTAGTAATTGATCGAACTAAAGACGAGTCCTAGGTCTACAAATCACTTCGATGGCTCTGCTTCTGCTTAGGACAAAAGGACACTTCACATCAGTAAAGAGTTAAGAGGCATGTAAAAGACAAATAAGAATTAGGATTGAACTGCATATAAGGAATACATTTTACAAATACAAATAAAATTTTGTAACAATAGGAATGTAAAACAACTCGTTAAAGAAAGGACATTCAAAAGAATATAATGAATATGACAAGTACTCACACTAGGATTCAAGACCAAGGAACATAATATATAAAGATTTAAAGCTTAGACTAATTGAGTAATTAAGTTCCTAACATAAATATAGACATCTTTATAATATTGTTGTGCATAATTACGCAATCTGCCAATTTTATTAACCACATCTAGAAAGCTCAACGCCGGGCTGATTCTTTGGTGTACCACTGAACAACTTCACAGAAAATGCTCCCACAAGTTTGTTGATCTCAAATGGGTTCTTCCATTTCTTTGTAGACTCCTTAGCAATGAAGTTTCTCATCTTTACATTCTCCTGCTTCAGCACATCTATTGCTAAACTCAGCTGCCTTATCACCTCAATCTTCTCTTCATCCTTCTGCTTAAGTTGTTCCTTCTGTGCCTCGTTCTCATCTCTAAGCCTTCCTATTTCTTCCCTTAACATCATCACTTCTTCACAAATAGTATCCTTCTGCTTCAATTGATCCCTAAGAGCCTTGTTCTCTTCATTGGATCTCTTAATTTCATCCCTCAGCTTCATGACTTCACTCACAGCCACAAACGAAACTTGCTCCTTTCTTGTGAAGGTAGTATGAAACTTGGTCCTCTCTTCCTCCTCCTGTTCAGGATCATCAACTTCAGATTCCTCTGAGTCATATACATCACAATGCTCAGAATAGGTGTCATATCCATTATCTGAAAAAGTCATCAATTTCTCTAACTGATACTTGGCTGAAGCAAAAGGGGACCCCCCAGTAATAAGATGTCCAATTCCAGTAGTGTCAGGCTTGACTTGATCATAGCGCTCAGCTAGGGAGCGGTGTGTCCTGTAGAAATCCTCAACCATGCTCACAAGCTCTGGCCGCTTCTTGTAATACATCTCTGCACGTTTGGCAAAGGAATCTGCATCTTCTTCAATTAATTTTAACATTGCCCTTGTCTTGTCATTTAGCTCTGCAACAAATATGCAACACACAATCACACTTCAATTTATTGCATGTCAGGATCATCTTGCTTTGAAAAACTAATCGCTCTGCTTTTACATCTTCCAAAGATAGCTTCTAAAGAAGGAAATCTTGTCCAATGATGTTAACTATGGAATTAAAAAATAAGTGACTTTACTTTAATATTATTAATATACACTCAGTCATTTTCAACGCATATATGATTCTTATTAAAAGTTTTCTAGATTGATTCCCTTTTAAAAAAAAAAAAAAAGGAGGACAAACGATAATCTATATAATAATTTATTTAATTATTTTTTATTAAAAAAAAAAGAAAAGCCAGATTTAAGAAATTTACAACAATTTATGTCTTCTACTCTATTTAATTAGGATGTTAATCAAGAAATTAAAAACAAATTATCAGTATATATTATTAATCCAACATATATCCCATATAATTTTTAATAAAAATTATCTAATTCTTTAGCATGTGTCTAATGAATGTTCTTGTTAGAAACTCGTTATTATTCAGGATCACCATTAGAAACGACTCCCGTGATTTTCATTGGTAAGAACTGAGTTTTTATACAAACAAGATATTAAGATGATTGAAATATATTTCGTGAAATAATACGTGAGACTCACTTGAAATTCTTAAATTATTTCAACATTGAAGCATAAAATTCTTAAATCTATACGGTATGACAGGACCCACTGAAATGAGTTATATTGACGTGTGCGACAATACTGAAAAGATGCTCTTATTAGAGTGGTTAGCAAATCCAAAAAAAAAAGAATTTGCACAAAAAGGTTCCATGTGTTGCTCCAACGGCTAAATCCACAAGACAAAAGGTAGAGAAGATAAAGAACTTGAAAAGAAACACTCGGATAAATCATAACGGTGCCCACGTAAGCTTTTTATGTTTTTGTGCTAGTGTTCCCCTTTTTCTATTACGACGGTTACTTCTCACTTGGCAAATTAAAAATAATAATAAAAAAAATAGCAGGTAATGCATACCAGAGAGAGTGGATTGAAGCCATGGGGATCGATTAGTTGTGGTGTGGCTATCAAGCCACCACCACTGTGACGGTTGATTCTTCGTCATTCCAGCCATCTCCTTCTTCACTCTTCTTCTCTTGGTTATCCTCAAGAGCCTATGTATGGAAAAAAGAAACACACACAAAAACAACAATAAAGAACCTTGGCCCCCCAACAAAAACTGCAGAAGCATAACGATCAACTAGTAGTATCAAAAAATCGATCACATACTTGTAGCCAGAAGATAAGAATGAAAAATATCAAGGAACAAATGCACCGACTAAGAAGAGACTGACACTGCCTCTTCGTTATTTTCAACACACACATAAGCTAACGTCATAGAGCAAGGTCATTTCCGTCATTTCAACACTGCTACTACCACTATTAAACTGCACAGAGGCAAATCTTAGGATTTAAATTTAGATCTAACTTAACCATAAAATATAACTAACTTATAACTTAATTATCACAATAAACTTTGATATAATCTAAGAATTTGAGTCAAATTTAAAAGCGAATTCAGCTAGATCATGAGGTGCCACAATCAACGTTTTAAAACCCAAAACAAAAATGAAAGCCAGAAAGGACTAAAAAAAAAAATGAACAGAGAGAAACGAAAGGGACAAAAGGTTCAAAACAGAGATAAACAAACTTGAGGTACAATAACTCAAAGTAATATTCAAGAGTTGATTGTTTTGTGGTTATCCCAGTAGATTAACATGCCGCAACGCAAACCGTCGCCAAAGGAAGAAAAAACTCCAACTTTACAATAGCCATGACAAAAATGAACTTAGAAACGGAGAAGGAAGAAAGGTACCTGATTTAGTTCGTTGTTTTAAGGTGCAGGGTAAGTAAAAGGCTTCACTTGTCTTCCCGAGTCTTCTTTCTTTGGCTTTGTCTGCGCCTGTGCTGTTCTGCAACTGTGGTGGAGTAGCGTCCACTCAAGGAGTCGCTGGGAGGGAGTGCAGTAACATAAATACCCTGTTCTTTCAGATTTTTGAATTTTTTTTTTGTCTCCTTCTGAACCCTCAGCCTATTATATTCTTCCACGTGTAGGAGAATCTAGGCCCAATTCTCCACCTTGGCCCAATAATAGGGAGTCGGGTCGATTCAAAGCAGAAAAGTTCCTTCTTTCTTTAATGATAAGATGGTTGATGATATGAAGCTAATATGATTAGTTCAATAAAAACCCAAATAATAAAGAATGTTTGAAAATACATGGAAGTGAAGTGAGGTTGTAGATCTGGGTGTTGTTGGATCTTGGACTAGAATTAGAGAACGTGATGGAGAGCGGGCACAACATTTACTATAGGAAAGTTTCTGGTGCAACAACGGTCACAAAGAAACTTCTTGTTGTAGTTCCCACGCTGCTATTTTAATTCACTTGTCCTACTCTCACCCTAACAACATATCCCTTTTAGTTGCTCAATTATTTTCCAGAAATAATGTCAACGTGCCTGTATGGAGTTCATGTGTGTATGATAAATAAAAAACATAAACTTATATTTTTTAACTTCAACTACAAATGTTAATATCATAATTACTTAAATTTTCGTTTACAGTTAGTGTAATGAGCAATAAATATTTTAAATTTTAAATTCAATTTACATTGAAAGTTAAAAAAATCTTCATGATCAGAAATAGTTCTTTTTTATATTGAAAATCTTAAACCAAATATTTTAAAATGTTTTTTACTTTCAAAATAGATCATTATACATACATATATAACAATTCATAAATATATGAAAAATTGCTTTCATTCTTTTCTCTCTCTTTTTTTTTAGGATGAAAATTTACTTTCTTAATCTTTCTTTAGTGGTTGAAACTAGATGTTATTCTCTCCCCGATACTCGCTTATGCAGCTAACCTTAATGAAACTTTGTTTTCTGGATTAAATTTAGAAAATGAAATATTCTAGCGGAAATGTAACAACGAACAAAAGAAGAACATAAATTCTTCATTCTTGGATAGTTTTATACTTTTTTGTGTGATCATGATAAAGACTCAGAGGTTGGATTAAGATACTTTACAGCTTTGAAAAAACTGCACAAGATGTCAGTTGTTCTTTCATTTCAAAATATAAAACGATAAAAATACACATTTGTAAGATTTGTTAAACTAGACATTCTTAATTTTTTCCAAATAATGAATATTTGTGTCAAGTTAGACGTAATTTCATAAATTATAGGATACAAAAGATAAAAATAACTTATTATAGCTTATTACATGCTTTCTTAAAATTAGTTTTCATTCTTTTTCAGTAATTTACATAATGATTTATAATATAAATTTAAAATTTCATGTTACACATTTAATCATTTAGACATCATATGATTACAAGAAATTCACTAATTAACAAGGGATAAATTCCTTTGCTAACATCTCGCTAATCGGTAAAGAATTAGTGAAGCAATGAATCTTACGCCAATCCTTGCAAATTAGTAAGGAGTAGTGAAGGCACAAAATTTCCTTGCAATATTATTAAATTATTTGGCAAAGGCAAATTTTCCTTACAAATTCTTTGTTAATGACAATGTAACAATTGTAATTAGAAAATTTATATTCAACAAGAACAAATTTTTCTTGTTATTCCCATGTGAATTTGCTAAGGAATTATCCCTTACAAAACCCTCACAAAGAAAATTGACAAATTATACTTTAGTTAGAAAGAGAATATTCCCTCACAAATTCGTTGCTATTTTGTGATGGATAAATGGTATCACAAATCTTTCAAAAATAAGCATAATATTGTATTTTAGCGAGGGAAATTGTTTCTCACAATTTCTTCACTATTTAATTTTGAGAAAATTTAAATAATTTATAATTAGATAATATATAATTTAAGAATTCAACTAAATTTATAAAATAAATTTAAGTATAACATAAAAAATTGATTAGATATAAATATGTTTATAAGATTATTTTATATTATTGTTATTGATTTATTTGATATGTTACATGTCACACTTAATAATGTTATGAAAAATATTTTTTGAAAATAAAAAATAATGTAAAAAAATAAATGTTAGTTGTCATGGGAGGTCCTTGTATGTATGTTTGGATTAGTGAAATAAAAATTTAAAAGTGTAGTAATTTCTTAAAGATGATTATGAATTAATTAAGCAATTATATAATTTTATTAAAAAAATTTAATTATATATTTTTTATTAAATAATTTTTTTAATATATGTGTGTAGTCACATAAAGAGAAAAGAAGATAGATTTAAAATAATATATTTACTATTCCTTAATTAATGCAATCATTTTTAAAAAACTAAAATCTTATATAATTGATTCAATTTTTTTCAAAGTTTAAAGTTCAAGTCCTATATTTCATTAAATAGATCCATACAAAGATCAATAATAAGGGTGGCTATGTTGGAATAGTCCTCCATAAGCAATATTATTATTGGCTTACAAAAATTTATAAAAAATAACAACAAAGTATATATTTCAATTATACATACTCCTAGAGTTGGGTGGTATCTTTTTGCATGTCATGCAATAACTAATTGTTGAACTCATTAAGTCAAAATATTTTAAAATGGTCACTTTCAAGAATTAAGCCCATACTTAAGAAGCAATTGTACAATCCCTTAAAACATTAATCCTCAGCTGATTTTCCATCAAAAAAATTGAATAATTTAGTATGCATTTCAATGAGATTCATGCTCAAACCCATTAACAAATATTTTTATATTTTTGGATGGATGACCAAACATCAGTAGGTATAACTTGAATCAATTATAAATTATAAATTAAAGGATGATTTCTTTTAGATAAAAATATTTAAAATTTAATAAAAAAAACTATCAATTATTGCATATGATACTAAATATGAGAACTAGCTATATAAACATGACTATTAGTGATTTTGTATTTCAACTTTGTTATTCCACAAAATTTATTGGAATCAAACCCTTAGGTTTAAATGTGACAAAAACATCTCCCATTAAATTCACATTTTGACATTTACCTTTGACTTTTTGACCAATTAAGACAAATCTAAAAATTATTTTTCTAGAAAGATAAAAAAATACCAATTTAAGATATTTTTATTATTAACAAACTACTTTTTGTGTTTACAATAAATGTAACACACTAATTTTAAAAATAAAAAAAATAAAAAGTCCACACCTAGACATGTGTGTTTTGCCTATTTCATCCATATAAAAGATAAAACATGTGAATCACATTACTTATCTTGAAATTAATGATAAAATAAATAGTAAGTGATTATAGTCATGTAACAAAATACATAACTTTTGTTAATAAGAAACTTTCACATCCTATATTAATCTAAATTTGCTTCAAAGAAACAATAATAACAATTAAATGAAGTTCTTTAATTGATATTTGAATGTGTTTGTACATAAATATATTAAGAATATAAGAATTTGCATACGTAGAGATAATAATGTGTTATAAGTGAATATTAAGTTATAAGAAGAGAAGATACGGTTGATTATATATCACAATTCTAATAATTATTTCACTATTTATTACTAAAAAATTATTTATTGTTTTATAATCTTTTCAAGACATAATTGTCATTGAATTTGTGTTGTAACACAAATGCTACAATTATATAAGCACCTAATTGTAACCAAACACTATCAAATAATTGAATCAATTAGCGTGAAATTGTTTCACTTTAATCAATGATCTTAAGTTTAAGTTTTAAGTATGTAATTGTGTTAAATATTCGAAGACAAAACTTTATTATTCATAATGATTATATTCAATCCACACATAATTATCTTTTATAAAAGATACATGTAATATAAAATAATTATCATCTAACTAATAAAAAGATAGTTAATTTTAAAAAAATACATAAAACCTCCACGCGCAAGCGTGACATTCTTACTTTCATTTATTGGCTAAAATACTAAAATTTTTAAGGAAAACCATTTACACTACTTTTGCTATGGTCCTAGATTGTTTATATATGCCTTCCACTTCCTGAATTATAGATTGAGATGTAGATTTTGTCCACGTATATATTAACAACAGTCAGTAGCCCATTACAATTATATACAAGGCTTTACTCGTATGATTCAAACAGGGAAATGATATTTATCAACAACCAAATTAGCTACCATTTTACTGTTGTTATTCTATATAAAAAAGCTTAATATCTTTGAGTTGGCATGCATATAATACCATACCCCAAGTATACATTATTTAGACATTTAGCTCAATTCTATCATTTTGGATTAGTTATCTACTTAGCCAATAATGTTCACTTTCAATAGTTGATAAATTTCTCTTAAAAGTTATGATTGTATCCAAATAAGTGACTTTTTAAACTTCGATATCCAATGTATCTTGGTCACACTAAAGACCTAAACTATAAATGTTATATCTATTTTGATATGTGAAAGAGTTGTCTTCTATAAGAACAAAAATCATAATATTAATTAACAACTTTTAATCCTTGAAAAATAAACAATTCAACAACTCGTGATACTTGATTTTTGAACCAGCTAAACCTGGTTGGCCTAAAACTAAAAAAATTTACAATGGGTTATAACATTGAAACCTACTAATGCTTAAGGTCATGTTTACAGTTTAGGTATATATGAAGCTTAGATGAAAAAGTTAATTGATATATTATTCATTTCAAATTAGGAAAAAAAATGAAAACAAAATGTGGTATGCAAAGACTTTAGATAGGATTCTATCGAGAAATAGAGAACAATCAATGAAGTGTTCATTTGTTTTGTTGAAACAAGTAAGAAATGTAAGTCCTTCTTGATGATTATGGATTTAATACTCACGTAATGATTTGAGACAATTCATGTAGGTCATTGGCAAACTAGAAAAAAAGTTATATTTTATTTTTAAATTTATCAAAGTAGTTTGCATTAAAAAAAATGCACGTATGGTGTAAGTTGACTTTTTGAAAGTCGATTTTGATTTTGTGAAATTAGTTTTTGATAATTTTTCATTATTAAACATTTTTGACATTTTATAATGCTTGATAAGTGCAAAATTGAAAGAAATTACTTCCATAAAATCAAGGTTGATTTTCAAAAAATCAACCTACATCATGCAGGTAATTTGTTTTAAAATATAATATTTTAGTAATTTTAAAAGCAAAATATACCATTTTTGGTAAAAAAAAATTTATCAAAATAACCTCTTATCTTTTATGAATAAAGTTACACATAGTAACGCGAGTCAAGACGGGAAAGGTTAATTTACTTGTTTTAAATTTTTCTAAAATTTAATATAAACATTTTTTTTTTATTTCTAAATTTATAATCCTATTCACACCATCCATGTCTTGTATTATTGATTTGTTTTTTTGAATCATTTTTATCTATCAAATATCTATATATAAATTAGAGTAAAAACTTTAAAAAACGAATTTCTCATTTTTCTCATTCTCTCAATTAATGTTTTATCTATATTCTCACTTTTGAGTATGTATGACTTTCACTCAAAATGATTGATTACAGAAAAGTTTACCCTCACTCTTCTTACCTCTACGTGAATTTTTAGTTTAATTTAATTTTAAGTTATAATATATTTAATAAAATAATTATTAATAAATTATAAGAATTCTTATTAATATAAAAATTTAAATTTATCCTTATCTAATACTAGTCGTGTCCTTTTTATTTTTAAAAGTAATTTAAAAGTTTTTTCACGTTATAGAACTTTGAATTTTTTTTCTTATCTAATATTATCTACATGACTTTTTATTTTATTTTAAATAATAATAAAATAAATTAAAAGAATCACCTTATCAACTGAATGTTTTTATTCAAATTTTAATAGTATTTTATATTTAATTTTTTAACTTGAAATTTTATAAAATATAAACAAACTACGCAGTAAAATACTAGTTTTTTCATTATTTCTGTGGATTGTCTTGTTCCTCTTTAACAAGTGATGAGTTTGATTTTCTAACTTATGTTCATGAAAATGGATCAACCTATTTCAGGTACTCCTGCCTCAATTTTTGGTGGGTTCTTTTTATGCTAGATTAGTTACTTTTTCCCTCAAAAAACAATAGATGTCATAATTTAGATGTAAAAGTTACATTATTGTTTTGCCATTATGCTTGTATTTCAGTTATGGGTATTAACAGTTACTCGAAAAAGTGAAATCAGTGGCAAAAGATAGAATTATTAGTGTTTAATTGTTAATTATGAAATTAGTGACAAAAGAATTTGAAGAGTTTAATTATCATGTAAAATGAAATAATTAAAAAAAACATCTTTAAAATTATTTTTATAGTAATTATGAAAAAATTAACATAATTATATAAAATAATTTGTGATTAAATAATAATATAAAAAATATATATTTATCTGTGTTAAATTCAAGAAAGAAACCTATAACGTAAATTAAGATGGAAAAAAAACAAGGAGAAAAGAAAACAATCATAAGAAGATCAAATCTAAAGTTAAAAAGTGGCTTCAAAATCTTTCTGAACAATCAAAACAAAGATGTCAAAATCATGATCATTGATCAAAATTCTTCAAATAGTAATAAAATTATAGATTATTATAAATAGGACATGTATAATATTTAATAACTGACATTACATAGGGTAAAAAAATGACTTCCTAGTCAGCCAGCTAAAGCATTAAAACTGGAATGAAAGACAAATAACACAACCTCCTAAATGAACAATGGACATATGGCTTCAAAATCATGGGCAGTACGTAAATCTTCAACTCTTATCATCCAAATTAACAACAGTGAAAATAGCCTCTTCTCAGAAAGGAGGTGGCATGCCTGGGCCTGGGCCTGGGCCTGGGCCGCGTGGACCACCGAAACAATCTCGAAACAACCAACAACAGCATAAGCAGCAGAGGCTGCATTTCCCAATGAATTAAAATTTAGAAATACCTCTAACATGTGAAATCATTATTAATTAATGAATGGGCACTATCATAGCATCATCATGTTATGCACTAACTTTTTAATATATAAAACGTTACTCACCATGAAGATACAAGGTTGCATAAACCATCTACACATCCACCAAAAAACCCACCAGGCCCAAAGAAACCAGGTATACCAGCCCCAAAGAATCCAGGTTCACCAGGACCCCAATTTGGGCCACCAGGGCCTGGACCCCAACCAGGCCCACCAGGACCTGGACCCCAACTAGGGCCTGGACCCCAACCAGGGCCTGGACCCCAACCAGGGCCTGGACCCCAGCCAGGCCCACCAGGACCTGGACCCCCTGGTCCACCAGGTCCCATTTTAATTGGCTATCTCTTAGTAACTATGAACACCAAAACAGGGAGAGCCACGGCGAAACAGCTCCAACACAAGGATGAAGTTTGAGACAAAAGTGCTCTATGATGTGTGATTTTATGAACACAAAGCTACAAAAGTTGCTCCTATTTAGAGGGTGTAACGTTTAACAACTTTCCTTCTTGTCTAAGTGATACAAAACTTCACGTTTTTCAAGTATCTAACAATAAGCCAAAACTATCAGCCAGTGTCATGCTTAGCTACCTTTCAAACCTACCAATCAAACCAAAATTAAATTTAGTCCATGGATGTTGCTATGGAGAATAGTAGCTCTCTAATATCCCTTTCAATTTCAAATCGTTTGACGTATGTCATTTAGATTTGCGTAAAATATAACAAACATTTATAACCTATTCGAATAGGAGTGAATTGAATCACAATTGAGGCCAAAAAAATTATGTCTAAAGGTAAGTTTTAATTTTTGGAAATTTCAAAACCAAATTTAGGATGAATAAAATTAATTTTAAGAAAAGTGTATATATAGTAATATAGATTTATAGATATTATTGATTTCAAATATAAACTATTTTATTATTTCAACACATACTTACATAACATAACACGTTCTATTTTTATCTTATGTATTTTAAGCACAAAAGCACCTTTTTGGCATAAAAAAATTCATTTTAACAACGTAAATTTTACGTTTGTAATTTTTTTACCCTGGACAAAATTGTGTTTGTAGTGAAAATAATTAATATTGAGAAAAGTTAAATTTTTAAACAATTTTATTGATGTATGCAAATCATAATTATTTTTAAAAAATATATTTATATTTACACTTCCAAACTAATTCTACTTTATCATTCATACATACTGTGCTGATAAAAAAAAAATCATACATACTATTATCAATTCATTTTTAAAATATAAGTCGTAAACACAGATGAATTTTTATAATATCAATTAAAAAATAATTCACTATTTTAGTATAAATTCCAATTATTATTACTTGAACATCATATAGGCATCACTTAGTCACCACTTGAATATCATATAAACATCACTTAAGTACTACCTAGACGTCTTATAAACATCACTTTCAAACCACTTGAACATCATATACAAATACTAGTTGGACATTACATCATATACGCATCACTCTTAAATAAAGGTGTTTTTAGAAACTACTAATTATTCATTTAAGTCATGTGAGTTTTGATATATTTAATTTTTTATAATTTCTTTGTTCATTCTAAATACTACTACTTATATTAATCATTTACACTTTTTTTATGGCAAATCATTTTCACTTTAAATTAGATATAAATTTTTAATTTGGATGTTCTATTTATTTTTTTTATGGCAAATCACCCCTTTGTAGACAGGAAGAAACTTGTTAGAAAATAAAGTAGTTCCGTTTGTTTATATTTTTTTTATAAAAATAATCATACTTACTTCTTAAAAAACTCTGCATTTTAAGATAATTTATTTTAGGCTTAGTTATAGATTTTATTATTAAAGTATAATTATTTTATAAAAAATTTTATATAATTTGTTTTCTAAATTTTACCATAAAAATTTTAATTTTACATATTTTACAATCCAACTTTTTTACACATATTTTATGTAATTTTACAAAAATTGAGACTTTTTTTTTAATAATAGATCAGTATTGATAAAAATTCTTAAAATTAAAATATGAATGATAAAATTCATAAAATAAAATTTAAATGGTAAAATATACAAAATAATAAAAATTAAGTAATAAAATATGTAATTAAGTCTTTATTTTAATTAAATTGTGTAAAATAATTTCTTTCATAATAAAATACCAAAAAAAAGTAAAAACAATTATTGGAGTTAATTTTATATTTAAAATAATCAATTATAAAGAATAACAGTTTAGAAATAAAAGATAGGATATCAACATTTAACCATAAACCTTAATCTTACTCCTTTTACTACAATTATATTTAAATTATAAACTTTTTGCCAACCATATCTTAATCTTTAAAAATTATAACAGTTTAGAAAGACCTAGTGTCCTTATTGACATGGGTTGTAAATTGTTACGTGAAGGAGAAAGGGTTCGAAGCCCAAGCCCAAATACGTTAATTTGGTATTATGCGCAATGCCCCTTTGTTAGGCTTAGGGCCGTTGTTGTTTGCCCTTTTTCTGTCGGTGGTGTCAGGCTTTTCATTGAAATCCAAAAAACAGCTTCGATGTGTTTTTTTTTATAGAAGAAACAACACTTTTATCATTAAAAAAATACGTTTAATTACAAATTTTACAATCGAACTTCCATCATTTTCCTATTTGTTTTAAAAATTTTATTTTTATAAAATTTATGACCTAAATTTTTATTTTTTATAAATTAAAAATTTATTTTTTATAAAATAATATTTTATTATTAATAGAATAATAAAATATATAAAAATAAAAAATAAAATGATAAAATATTTAAAATTGAAAATTTAAGTGCTAAAGTTTACTGAAAATAAAACTTCTACAGCGAAGTTTGTGAAATGGCGAATTTAATGATGAAATTTACCATTAAACCTAAAAAAAATTCTATATTCAAAATATAGAAATAACTTTCAAAAATTCATTGGCGATTAATTGAGAATGAAATGAATCATAAGAAATGCTGACCCAGGAGTCTGCAATCCGAATTAATAATTTGGGGAAAGAAAGAAAAGACAGGTGAAAGAGAGAAGAACCTAAGATTAAAGAAGAGAGAGCCTCAGATTAGCATTTTGGCACATTCTTCATGGCAACAACAACCCGTGTAAGAAAGAAACACACGGTGCGCAGAAACGTTGTCGCAGCTCATGCCAATAATACTTTCATCACCAGCCACTCCTCCATTTTTTATTTTCTTTTGAAACAAAACAAAATCCCCTCGTTCCTTTCTCGATTTCATCATTTGAATATTAAGACAAAATACACCGCTTTCCATGAACAACAATTGCAAAACAGATAGGAAATTTCTCAATTCTGAGTCTGGCCTGCAAGTGTCGGCGAAGCCATCTAGGGTTTCATGACATTGAAGCTCTGCAGAGAAAGGACGCCCTTTTAAAGAGAAGACCATCATTGGGCTTCTTCTTCTCTTTCTCCGGCTCATATTTTACAACAGCCATTATGGGCTCACTCAAAAAATTAAACTTAATGGACCTAAATAGGCCCAGTACCTTAGGATCATTAATATTTTTTACATTTCTTTTTACAAACAAGCGAAACATTAAAGATTGATTTTTATATTAAAACTCATTCACTAAGATTGATTTTGGAAATTGTGAACAAAATTTGTGTCAAATAGAAGCAAAATTGTGAACAAAACTAGCAATGCAATTTTGGAAAAGGTTGGGCTTACACATAAGTGAATCCAGTGCAGGGCTTATTACAAAGAAGTCAATGTCACCAGAATTGGTCCCCAATAGACAAAGGATGAGGGAGTTTGACAGTGTACTCCTTGGATGAGTAGCTATGTCCATGAATCATGCGTTATTCTAGTACATTCAAGAACTATGAAAACCATATTAACACCAAGTTATGAATTTAAGAAGATTAAGAAATGTGATACTGTATTCACCTTAAAGATTTATCTTACATAATACACAAATCTCTAAAGATATAAACACTTTTGTCCCAACTTAGAGTCAAGGTAACAGAATAACGAAGAAAGAAAATGTGAAAACCAAGATAAGGAAAGAAAAAGTGCAAGAAAAAGACAAAGAACTAAAAACCGAAGAGCATCCTAACACATCAATATTTAAATGGTAAAACACTTTTGAAAGCGTTAAGTGTTGTCACGTGACTCTTTGAAATTATGGAAAATCTAAATAAATTCGTGAATCTATATCTAAAATTATAAATTTTATTATTATTATTTTGATCTCTAAACATGTTATTAAATATTATCACTTAAATCACGTGATAAGCTAACATTATTCTTAAATTACAATTTTATATTTTTCTATTTTTGTTAGTTTATTAAACTAACAATGTGTTTGAATATGTATTAATCAATTTTAATTTGCGTTTCTCTAAATAGTTACCACGTCTTTTTAAAATTTGGACGTGAAAATTAACGATGTAAATACATTTAAAATACAATCCCAAACACATGCTAAAGTAATTGCATTTAACATTTTGACTATTAGGCTTGGATGTACACCATAAACAAAAAAAAAAAAAAGATATTGTGATCAGTTTATTTGATAACCTCTGATTTACCCTAAAGTTGGGAAAAAAACTAATATTCATATTTAAAACATAATAAACTTCTTTTTTTAATTTTGAAATTCAAACCTAGAAACTAACATATACCATGAAGTGTGTGTTTGTTTAAGCTTCAAGGATCATTGTTAAGTGCAAAATCATGTAAATATGTCATGCAAAAACAACTATTAGTTTTTTTCCCAACTGATCACAATATCTTTTTTTTTTTTGTTTATGGTGTACATCCAAGCCTAATATTCTTATATGTTTATAAGTTCCAACACGAGTTAGCTTATATAAAGACTTAATAGAGCTTCATGTCAAGCAATGTAAGACCTAAGTTTTGGAAAAAACTAAAGTAATAAAGTATCACGCCCATCCAATCCACCTCACTGTTGGACCTTATGGACCACAGTGGCTTTCAATGAACAGAAAAGCTTCACAGGACTGTGATAAATGCCACAGAAAATCCACAAACGAAATTGATGACTCGAAGCTAAAAATTTAAATTTGTAACATCCTTCCTTTTCATGTTTTGTTTTCATTATTTCCATTGTTTTAAATTTTTGTGTGGGGGAATGGATCGTGGTGGGGGAGAGAGAAGATCTGAGAGTCGCTTATATTTATGCGTGGTCCCAACACATACAATTATAATAAATGATGTTACCCATTAACTACTTTATGTACCCCACATAATGTGGTCAAACTAGGAAGATTCAATACTATTTCTCACTCCATCTTTCAGTCCTGGAAAATGATATATGTATAATAGCTAGCAATGTGTTTCATCGCAATTGGGGAGAGAATGGAGATGAACTGAAACGTTAAAACAAAAAAAAAAAAAAAACAATGCTTTATCCAAATAATTCCTCTAAATGTTTGTTGCACATTGGTTCTAGCGATAATTAGTGGGTGATCTCAAAGAAGTGAAGTTATAAAAAAAATCTTTTATTTGTTCTGATGTAGAAAGTGATACGGTTAGATTCACAAAGATAAGATGCTAGCTGAATGGATTAACCCAAATAATTCGAAATCAAAGACGTTAATTTCCTAATTTGTTGTCCCTTTAAAGGGATAATTTTATCACGAAAGTTTCTAGTTTTCTTCCTACCTCTCAAGTATGATGATCTCTTATTCTAGTCTCTCTCAATTACTAACATTTGTAATACTTTCTGGTGATTTAAACATTAAAGTGTCTTTATAGATAAAGTCCATTTATTAACTTGATTCCCAAGGAGATTGTGAATTAGACGTCAAAACCCACATTGAAGTAGTGATAAGTGATAACAACTCGTTCAAAGCACAGGGCATTATTCAAGCCATGATTCTTTATTCTGTGGGTACTAATCCTTTCTAGTAGATATAATCCACCCAACTATGTTGGTTGAAAAAAAAAAAAAACCTCGATAAATAAGAAGAAAAAAGATTAAAATTTTTCATTTAATTTGGGATATAGATTAGGGAAGAACTAAGAGGAAAAAAAAAAAAGCATGGAGGGAATTAGCTGTAAAATTATATGGTGAAATGGTGAAGCAAAAGGCAACGAACCAGGGCAAAAGTGAATACAGTTTGGTGTAATAGACGATCCGAATTGTCAAAGAATGTGCAAAATGATTGACTAGGGGGTATTAAGCGTGCCAGATTTAAATTTGTCTTGTAGTGGACAACTAGGAATAAGCTTTTAACCTTTGGGAAAAAGACTGTCCACAGAACATGGGTTGGATGGAGGCATGGTGCTACTGCCACTTTTGTGAAATCGCATAGCGGTGCGGCAATATCTAGAGGGAGAGAACCTAGATTTTTTTGGTAGCTAGCCAGGTAAATTTATTAAGAGTTGTAAAATTTATAATATTTAACCCGATTTGAATTTACTGAAATAACTTCACAAAGAGAAACTAAATGTTACCCTGGTCTAAACTTGATAAAGCTTAGATAAACCTGATTTGGATGCAAAACATTTAAGAGGAAATCGCCTAATGGAAGCTAGGCCACTGAGTTTAATTAAGGAAGCACAATTTCAACGTGCGACTGAAGTTGGGTATGTACATGTACATTGTTCCCACTCTAGTATAGGTTGTGCTCTCTTATCACCATGGTATCGGTTCATTGCACATAAAACCAATTATTCGCCGGGTTATTCTTTTCTACTTGAGGATGAGGTTGTTTAGGTTAGGTGTATATGATGTCCTCCATCCACTTTTGACTTGCCCAGAACAGAACCTGTGAGCTCAAAACTGACAGAATAAGCTTCTTCTTCATACACGTTACACACCAATCAGAAATGGGTCCATGAGGGCCCTCTAGCCAGTACTAATAGTAATAGACACCTCTCACTTTTCCTCACCAACACATGCATGCAGACACGGGGAGAGAGACACAAACAAACAGATAATGGCCACCGGTTAAAATTTTAGTTTTGCTATGTAGTTTGATTCCTTTATTTGCGGTTAACAGATTTCCACCCCCGAATTTTTGACGTTTGCGCCCGAATCATTATTAACAACCCTTCCTTGAGTTTCTTAACCTTTTCATCAAATTTCTAGTATTCATTGTTCAAGGATACAAGCGTAATTAATCTTTGAAAACTATCTTAGACATTCAACTGTGAGAAGCATGTGTCTTGTTAGAGGGGATAATAAATAAAATGATTAAATAATAAATTGGTAAAAAAATGGATCAGTTTCTAAACATAACTAATGTTTGATGGGAGTAACATTGGACTATTAGACTTAGTTCCCATTTACATAAAACAGGGTCTCCTTCTTGATATAAGAGTATTCACTTTCTCCTTTCCGTCACTTGTAAAGAGAGATTAGAAGAACAAATTAAGGAAGTGATATATTATTTCTTGATCTTTCAAGTAAATCAAAGTCACCTATAAAGTACTCGTTAAGAAAAAAAAAAAAAAGGTGTTCTTTCTTAATGATAATGAAAATCACGAACTTTTAAGATCCTAATAGTTTTCTATACTGGTTATAAAAATAATAGCTTTCTATTACTGAGAATTCTGATATGGATTTTATGATTCTTTACGAATGGTAGTTTTTCGCAAATTTTAAGAACCCTAATTAAGAAATTTAGGTTTTTTGTCAATTTTCGCTGCATGATAAATTAAATATGCATTTCAATTATGTTATTTGATTTGGATATGTGATTAATCACCGAACATGGCTCACATGATTCTATGTGATTTTATTTGACTTTATGAAAAGTTTTGTGATATCCAGTCGTAGATTATAAATTTGAATAGCTCTTTTTAATAAAAGTATTTTTAGTAATTATTCTTTAATAATAATATTTGAAATTTTTTAATAATATAGTATTATTTTTTAGAATTATTATCATTCTCGTTGAGTCACATGCCTTAGTGAGTATTTCTAATGTTCTTTTTAATAAGTAAAAAATGTTGTTTTCACACAATAAATCAGTTAATTGCATTAATTATTATTAATTTTATAATATTTTTTAAAATTGTCTTCGTTGTTTAAGAGATTTTTAAGAATTTTTTCATAAATAAAAAAGTAAAATATAAAATAGAGTTGTTAAAAATATAAAAATAATTAAACAAAAAATATTTTAACAAGAATAACATTAAAAGAAAAAAAATAATTAAAATTTACTTATATTTGAGAATAAAATTTATTATCTTCATTTTTAAATATAAGATTTTTAAAACTTTATTTATCCCTTTTTTTAAGATTCTTTTTAAGTTATTTTTGTGTTAATTTTTTTTACTTAAATATCTTTAATTATTTTATAATAAATATTATAAATTAATGAGTTAAATTCACTTTCTCTTATAAGAATAGAAAAAATGACTAACATATATTATTTAATTAAATAAATAATAATTATAAAAAAGAGATGATAAGTATTAATAAATATAAATATAATTTTTTAAAAATAATATAAATTATTAATAAATTTAATATTATTAACTAAATTAAAAAACTTTCTTAAATAGGTGTGAACTAGTTAAAAAAATATTATATTAAAGAACGAACATAGTAATTTATTTTTTGTTTATAAAAGAGAACAAAGGAGTCTTTAATTTCATTTTTAATTTTTTTTCAAATATACTTATTAAATTTAAATTTAATTTGATTTAAAAAATTATCTAAATTTTTTTTCAACCATCTTAAATTTTTTTTATTTCTTTTAATTTATTATGTTTTTCTTTATTTCTAAATTAAATTTTAAAATATAAATTATTTATCAT
>JAMLFT010002046.1:0-27522 GCA_026544285.1 Pachyrhizus erosus | reverse complement strand
CGATCTAAAAAATTTCTCCAAATATTTTCTCTTAATTGCATCAAAATTTTTTGCTCAAACTTTTCTTACATTTATTTTTATAAAGATAAAGATATTTGTTCTAATTATCTTGATTACAATATTTATATAGTTTTATGAAATAAAAATTAGATAAAAAGTTTTTCTAAAATTTTTCTGCTCAATTGAATAAAAATGTTTGACTCAAATTAAAGATAAATATACTTGTTCTAATTATCTTAATTATTATATTTAAATAATTTTTAAAATAAAAAAAAATAGATAATAAATTTCTTTAAAATTTTTATTCTCAATTGTATAAGATTTTTCACTTAAAATTCTTTATTTTTACTATTATAATTATAAACATAAAGACATGAATTTATCATAATGAATTGAGTCATGTAAATCAAAACATATATTTGTCATAATCATCTTAATTACTATATTTAAAAAATTATAAATTTAAAAATAGATAAAAAAAATTCTCCCAAATTATTTAGCTTAATTGCATTAAAAAAATTTGCTTAGACTTCTTAATTTTTATTATTATAAAAGATACTTGTTATAATTATTTTAATTACTATATTTACATAGTTTTATAAATTAAAAAATAGATAAAAAAATTCTTAATTTTTTCACTCAATTGCATAAAAACTTCTTACTTAGACTTCTTTACTATATTGTTATAAAAATACTTATTCTAATTATCTTAATTACAATATTTATATAGTTTTGTGAAATAATAATTAGATAAAAAAAATTCTAAGTTTTTTTGCTCAATTGAATAAAAATTCCCCAATAAGAATTATTTTCTTTTATTATAATAAAAAAATACTTATTCCAATTATCTTAATTATTATATTTAAATAGTATATAAAATTAAAAAATAAATAACAAAATTCTTAAAAACTCTTGGTCTTAATTATATAAGATTTTTTCACTTAAACTTATTTATATTTATTGTTATAAAGATAGCTCATACACATAAAAATATATGCAAAAGTAATTTTTTTATCAATTTATAATTTATTACAAATGAGTCATTAAAAATATTATTTTTAACATAATGTGTGTATTTTTAGTTAAAACTAACAATATTAATAGTCAACTTTTTCTTTTAAATAGGTTATGATTAACAATTGAAATGTATCAAATATTATAGTCCTTTAAGTAATTTATTAAACTCCTCATTGTAAAGAACAATTGTAATGCAATTTTTATATTTTTCATTTTACACAACAATATGAATTACAATTTTTTTTGACAATGTAACTTTGTACAATACAATATATAATTAATTGTGTATAAAATAGAGGTAATATCATTAATTATTTGTATCAATCTCATTTATGTTGCCATATATAATTTATATTTATGTGTATAACTATTAATATTACTATTCTTATGCATTATTATAAATAGGATAGAATTACTCATTAATAGAATAAATATGAATCAAAATAGAATAGTCTAATAATCCCAGTAATTTAGCCTAGATTTTAGTATAATATTCTTTGTACATTGTTTTATGTATTCAATGAAAACTCAGACTACGACATCTTGGGATCATTTAAAAGTTAGTTGTGATATGGTATTAGAGCTTGCGTTTTAAGGTTTTAGTTTTTTTTTCTCTAAGATTTTAGTGCAGGATTGATTTCCCTACTCTTGCTTCTTGTTGGACATCTTAGTGTTGCTTTTGGTCTTCTAGGGTTCTCTTCGTTGTCTCTTCTCCTTTGACCATGTATCAGAATTTATTTTTTTCTTCTCCTTCTTGGTCTAATCTTGTTGCTTCTTTCTTGTCATGGTTGGTTCTAATTCTGAGTTTTGTATCAAATTTATTAGGAAGAATTATTGTCTATGGGAATTTCAATTTAAGTTATTTGTTACTAGAAAGAAATTATGGGGTCATATTAATGACATCGTACCAACTCCTACAAATCTTCCACAACTACCTCAATGAAATGTTCAAGATGCTAGAGTAATTTCTTGGATCACTACATCTTGTGATCAACAAATTGTTCTTCATCTTTGTCCCTATAAAACTATCAAGTCTATGCGAGAGTATTTGAAGAAGGTTTACAACCAAACCAATTTCGCTAGAAGATTTCAATTGGAGTGTGAGATTTCTAACTACACTTAAGGTGACCTGTCTATTTAAGACTATTATTCTAGTTTTCAAAATCTTTGAGTTGAATTTTTTGATATTATGTGTGCTTCGATTTCCAAGGAGTCTCTCCATGTTGTGTTAAAGATGCACGAGACTAGTAAGCATAATCAATTTCTGATGAAGCTGCGTTTAGAATTTGAAAATGTGCATTTTAATCTCATTGAGTCGTGATCCTACTTTAACTCTTGATACCTATTATGCTAAATTGCTTCGTGAAGAACACACTTTTTTTGGTTAATTTACTCTTCAACAAGACATTTTCTGTGCACCCCAAATGACTTTCATTGTGTAAGAAAGAGGTAGTCGTAGGGATATGAGTAAGATTCAATGTTTTAGTTGTAAAAACTATGGTCATATTGTTGGAAGTTGTGAATTTTTTTTTGCAATTATTGCAAAAAGTCAGGTCATATAATCAAATAGTGCTCTATTCGGCCTCCAAAACACCAACTCATTGCCAATCACTATGCAAACATGGTCACAACTACACCAGCTTCTACTCCAAATCCTATATCTATTGTTCTTACTCCTAAAAAGGTGCAACAAATGATTATTTCTATCTTTTCAACTTTGGGGATTCATGGTAATAATCTTTTAGAAACTCAATCTTGGCTTATTGATTCTTTGCTAACATCAAATGAAACATCTTTACCATCGTGAAACCATACCATCTATCTTGCACATGTTTACAAGGGCACTTGGAAATTATGAAGAAATGAGATGGAAAGGAGGATCACATGTTTGCATTTTTATTTGATAAAGAAGAAGAACACCCTCAACATATGGATAGGAAGGGACACAAAATAAGCACTAAAGAAATTTTATTTTATTTATTTATTATTAATTTTTGCTATTTGCTTTGGTGGGACAATGTGGTCAAATTAACTATATCATTTATTATTAAAGCAAAAAATGGAATTAAATAACATCTTTGTTATTAAGAAACAAAAATTGAGTTTTAGATACAAGAGGATAAGTGCTTATATAGCAATAGGGTAAATAACTAATAATAGAAAATGAAAAGACTTACACAATTGATAATAACTAACAAAAAAAATAACAAAAGACAACCAAAACCAATATCTAGTTTAGCATCTTTTAGGTCTAATACCCCATATTTGCAAGTTAAGGAATGGACGATAGACACTTCTAGTCAGTTAAGTAGTTTACGAAAAATAATAAAATCAAAAGGTTTAGTCAATATGTCAACTAGTTGGTTTATGGTAGCAACAGGAAGAGGATGACAGAGCTTACATTAGAGTTTTTCTCTAACAATGTGGCAATCAATTTTGATATGCTTGATTTATTCATAAAAAGTGAGATTCACAAACGTATTGAACATATTGGTCATCATAATATAACAAGGCTGGTGTAATGAAAGGTAACTTTAATTATTGTAAAAAATAGTGAACCATTGAATTTCTCAAATAGTGGAAGTTAAAGTGTTAATTTAGCTTTAGAGGATGATTTGGAAACAAATATTTGTTTCTTGAAGTGCCAAGAAATTGAGGATTCTTCAAGAAAAATTTAGTACCTAGTTGTAGATTTGCAAGTGTCAATATGACTAGTCCAATCTGAAAAAAATAAAGCCTTAAGTTGAAGTTTGGAATTGGTAGAATAAAGGAGACCTCGAGCTGGTATAAATTTAATGTATCTAAGAACCTTAATAACAACTTTGTGATGATTAGAGGTGGGACAAGTCATGAATTGACTTAGTTATTGAACAAAATAGGTGAGATCAAGTTTGATTGTTTTAAGATACAATAGCCTACCTGTGAGGCATCTATAGGCAACTAAATCTTCTAGAAGTTGACCTTTTTCTTTATGCAATTTGGTATCTTTTGTCATAGGAGTAAAGATGGGTTTTGAGGGTAAAAGTACTATGTCAAATAATATGTTAAGGGCATACTTCCTTTGGCAAAAGTGTATTCTAAACTTTGATGAGCAATTTCCAATCCAAGGAAATATTTTAGATTTCCAAGATCCTTGATTCTGAATTTTTGATTAAGGAATTGTTTCACATGATTACTTTATAGTAGGTTGTTCTTTATGAGAATGAGGTCATCATTATAAACCAATATAATAGTAGAAGAGTTATGATGGTATTTAAGAAATAGAGAATGGTTAGAATAAGTTTGAGTGTATCCCTAAGACAAAAGTGAAGAAGAAAGTTGAGCAAACCATTGCCTACTTGACTACTTCAAACCATAAATTGATTTCTTGAATGTAGATACTTGATTTGGTTGTGTTGGTATTATTCTTGGAGGAGGGTCCATGTAAACTCCTTCATCAAGGTAGCCATGAAGGAAAACATTGTGGACATCTAGTTGCTATAGGTGTCATTTGTTAGAAACAATAATAGTGAGTAATCTAATAGTTGAACCTTGGCAATAGGTGAATAGGTGTCAAAATAGTTTACGCCTTTTGTTTGATTAAAACCTTAAGTCAATAGTTTTGCCTTATATCTTTTTAAGTTGTCGTCCACCTTGAACTTGATTTTGTAAACCCATTTCCATCCAATAGTTTCTTTTTACTTCAAGAAGTTGAAAGATATCCCAAGTGTCATTTTTAGTTAGACAATGAAGCTTAAATTGCATTGCTTCAATCCATTTGGTTGATTTGATAGCCTGCTTGTATGTCTTTGATTTAACCATGGAAGAAATAGATGAAGTATAATGTTTAGGAGCAAAAGAAACATTAAAATAATTTAAATAAAAAGGTAAAGGATAAGTAATACTTGAATTATGATCAATAAGTAGTGAGTTGACAATGTTACAATGAAAGTAAAGTAGGTAGTCATGGGTTTTCTTTACTATAGTGGATCTACTAACTTGTACCTTTGGTTTACATTCAGTAATGGGAACTTCTATAAAATCATTTGGTTTATTTTGAGTTGGAGGTAAATGAGGGACGTTAAATAACAATGGTTTAGTTTCAACAGTATTAGGAGTTAAGACTTGTGATAGATGTTTAGAAGTGTGTTTTTGAGTGGAAATGGAAGCATAGTATGGAAACATGTGTTCATAAAAAATAGCATGTTGAGTAAAGAAAACAAATATAGAATTTAAATAAAATAATATGCATCTTTTGGCTATTGATTTATAACCTAGAAAGATTCATTTTCTAGCTCTATTTATAACCTAGAAAGATTAATAACAAAAATTGTATGACAAACAACATAAGAACAAGATATTCTAGGTAAATGTGAATGAAACAAAAGGACACAAGTGAAATCTAAGATATGCTTATGATTTCTTTCCACTTTGGAGTTTTGTTGTGGAGTTTCCACATAAGAAGCTTGATGTATTATGCTATGTTCATCATAAAAGGATTACATGTTAAATTATGGTCCATGATTTGATCAAAGGACTTTAGTCTTAGAATTAAATTAAGTGGAAACAAATTGAGAGAATTTCAATATATTACCCTTAGTATCATATTTGGATTTTAAAAGATACAACCAAGTATATCCATTGTAGTCATCCACTATAGTTAAAAAATATTGATAACATTGGAAGGAAACAACATTTAAAGGATCCTAAATGTTCATGTGAATCGCATCAAATGGTATGAGATTTAGATGTGTTGGTAGGAAGGGGAAGTCTAGTTTGCTTAGCCATATGATGGGAATCATAGACAATATTTTTTATTGACTTTGATTTAGGGATATCTATTACAAAGGTGATTAAGAACAATAAACGACTGATATCCTAATTTGTAATGTTATACATCAAAGTTGCTAGAATGAATGGAATTCACATAAACAATGTTAACATCAACAATAAATTTTACAAGAGAATTATTAATAACAAAGGATTTCATTAAAACGTAGATGTCATAGCAAACATAAGCAACTCTAATAATCTTTTATGAATAGAGATCTTGTATTGTAAAATAACTAGGGAAGAAAAATAAGTTGACAATATAAAAAATTTGAGAGGTTTTGGATAAATATCAAATTAAATTAAAAAGAGGTAAACACAAAACATTATTTAGTTTGATATGATGAACAATTATTATGCTGCCAGAATGTTTGGTAATTATTTTATTACCATTAGGTAAATAAATAGAAATAGGAGAAATTGGTTTATAGATAGAAAAAAGGAATTTGTAAATGTAAACACAAATAGTTAAACTAATGTGTAAAGTCCAACTAAGTAAAATATTCAATACTCGATTAAGTGATATCAGAAATTAAATGTGTGGTATAGGCATCATTTTTATTGTTATTCCTCCCTAGATTAGCAAATATAGAAGCATTTGATTTGGAGTGGTGAATTAGAGACATGACATGCTTGTAATCATAATAGCTTAATTAAGAGGAAAGAGTAAAGTTTCAATTTTGGTTGGTGGAATTATTATTGTTAGCCAGTTCAGTACTGGTGGCATTAACTAAATTGTTGGAAATCTTGGTTCTATACCTAGGTGGGAAGCTATGTTTGAAATGACAAGTCTACATCATGTGATATGCCCTTCCATAAAATATGCATTACTTTCCATTATTCATACCACAACTTTTGCCTCCTTGATTATTATTTATTAGTGGTGGCTCTACCTTAAGAATTTTAAGATTTATTATTGGAGTTCAAATATTATTATTGTTGGCAGTAATCAACATAATGAAATCATCAAGATTAGAAACAACATATGGCCTTTCTTGTTAGGTAACTAAAGCAAAGACCTTGTTTATAGGAAGAAAGGGTTAAAGTAACAAGATTTGGGTTGGCAATGTTGAAACTATCATTCAAGCCTTTCAAGAAGCATAAGGCATACTCATTGTCTTTATACTATTGGATTCATTTGAAAAGATTGCAAGGGTAAGAGGTGTTGCAAGAACAATGAAGGGTAGGCCTTAAAGATTTTCCCAGAGAGATTTCAGATTAATAAATAAGGTTGATGCAATGTGATCTCCTTGCTTGATAAAGTGTAATTCTTGTAAAATGTCTTAAATGTGAAAATGGTTACTCATGAAAAATCTATCTGAAAGGTTCGACCAAAGATCTCATGCATTATCAATGTAAATGGTGCTTTAGGCAATACGTTGAGTCAAGCTTCGATTGACCTATGAAACAATAATGTTATTGGAGCATTCCCATGAGTTATAGAAAGGGTCAAGTTTGCTATGAGTAACAATGGTGTCATTAATGAATTTTTGTTTATCCTTTGACAACAAGGCAAGTTTAATGACATGACTCCAAGCATGAAAATTTTCACTAGTGTTATTGAAACCAAAACAACTCCTAATTCTCTCTCAGGTGAAAGCAGTAAGGGTTGGTGGGAACTTCAGGGATATATTTTATATTTTAATTTATAGGTATATATATTAATTAAATTCTACAATTTTTTTTATTTAATTATATATTTTATGAATAAATAATTATGAAAATGTCATATTTTAATAGATATATTATATTTAAAAACATAATATATACATTCACATAGGGAAGTGTAACTTACATCAATTATTACATCATTCAATAATTTTTAATTGCATAATTTTCTTTTAAAATTTATCATTGGAGTGAAGGTTCTTTTCATATATATCATATCTATCAAATTTTACATTAATAAAAGATCATTTAATATCTTATTTGTATAAATCAAAATCGACACAATATATATATATATATACTAAAATATGAATCACCTTATTATTGATGTTTAATTTTCATTAAATTTGACATGAATAATCAAGACAATATATAATTATAATTTAATGATTGGATAAATTAAATTCATAAGCTATATAAAATTATTAAATGATGTAATAGTTAATTTAAATTATATTGGTATCATTTAATCTTGTACTCACATTATTAATGTTGATAACATTCTATATTTAATAAATACAATAAATAATATTTCATAAAATTTGTACAATGGTCAAACTAAGGTTCAAACTTATAAAAATATACATACTATCTCAATTTTCTTTCTACCAATAAATCAATCTTAAAAGGATATTGATAAATCTAAATATTACATTAATATTTGTGTTTAAGATAATAAATACTTCATCAATTTTATTTATCAGACTTTGTTCACTAATTTATATATTAAGAAAATTGATAAATTAAGTATTAACATTAAATTTGTCTACAATAGTAATATTTTTTTATAATTTATCCTTAACATTACTAGGATTAATTATAATTTTTTCACTTAATGAGAATTTATTCATTTTCTTTCATCTTCATTAGACTGAAAAAAAGACAATTTAATGTAACATTGAATTATTTATATTACAGATTAACATAAATAAATATATTTTAATAAAAATAATTAATATACAATACAATTGAAATAAAATCTTATAAAAAGAGATAAAAAAAATTAAAACAATATTTTATAAATAGGGATGAAGGAAATATAATATAGTTAAATAAATACTTCTTTAAGTCTTAAATATAAGTAAAAAAAACTTACACTTATTTAAAAAGTAAATTGGTTGACACCGTTTAATTATATAAGTTTCATTTAAAAGATAAATATATTTTTTAAACTACCTTTTCTTAAAATTTGACATCAAGAATAAAAAAAATTATTGAAAATAAAACTTCATTAAATAAAAAATATTTTAAAAATAATGTGATTAAATAAAGTAAAATCAATTAAATTTTATTTATAATTTAAAACTAACACACATGACATTTTTTTCTTATATTTAGTAGGAATAATTCTTAATCATTTATTTAAAATAATAATTACAAATAAAAATAATATATATACTTACTGTATTAAGATACAACATCTAAGATTGAAAAAAAAAAATCCAACATCTAAGAAACCGTATAAGAATTTATTATCTTGTTAATTTATCATTTATGTAGCATTAATGGGGCTTACTTGTTAGCGGAGAAAGTCTATTGGTTAGCCTCATGAATAATTAAAAGGTGGTGTGTTCCATACATTTGGATAAATAATAACAATAATGATGGCCAGCTTATATTTATTAATTAAATTTTGTAGATATTTTTATTTAAAAATGTATTTGATATTTTTCAAATGTAGTAAATATATTATATTTAATAGATAAAACATTTAATAATTAATATTTAAAAATGTAATAAAATTAATTATTTAATATATTTAACAAATTCGGTAATTAAATCTATTTAAGGAAAGAAATCTCTGTCTTTTTTTTGGGTGGTTTTTAAATTTAGGGACAGGGGATGATCACCCATCTCATTTTTTATTAACAAAAATAGCTCCTTTTATTTATTTATATAAATATTCATATTAATATATTTATAACCACCGTTAAGTATAAAAATTAATAAAAAATATATGTTTTTATACTAATTTAGGTAAAATAAGATAAAATATATTTCTTAAATCATCTTAAATAATATAGAATCACTCATTATCATTATTAAGGATGATAAGTAACATACGATCACTAAGTATCTAATAGTTATTAAAATGACCCATAAAATAGGTTTTAAGAATTAAGGGATATCATAAAATACTACATACTAATCTTTTGTACACACGAGGCTTGTAGTGTTCTTTGAACGAAAATAGTAATTAAGATACTTCGGGATTCCTATGTTGTTATTTTGTACTCAAGAAGCCTATAGTGATATTTAAGCAAAAATAAGAGCCCAATTTTGTTCCCTTTACACTTTTACCCTTTCTCACTTACGGCTAAGGAGAAAAGGCGTTGAGTTGTTTTTTTTTTTTTTTTTCCTTTCACGTATCCAATACTTTCAAACTATTATTGTATTTGTTTTTGCTGTTTTGCCCAACGAATAATTAATTGCTTACTTATCTTGTCTAGCTTCAATAAAAAAATTAAAAAAAACAAGTAAGGAGATTTTTTTCAACTATCATTGCCTATTTACCATAAATTTTAAAATTTCTCAAACACCTATATTTGTTTTTAAATCATATAGGAGACTTTAGGGATCAAGATATTTAAGAGGAAAACTTTTAAAAAAGACAAAGTGGAAGACTTAAGCATCCATGAGTAAGAGGGAGAAAGTGTTAATATCTTGGTAGTTATAGATGAAAAAAGAAATTACATGTTTTGAAATAGAGATTCCATAATCTTAATTGTAGGAAAAAAATACTATCTTTAAAATTATCATGATTTGAATAAGAAAAGAAAATGTTTTTTTTAGTCTTGAAATATTTGTAGACATTATCATAATTATTATGTAATTAAATTATTTGTTTGTTAGTTTATAATTAATTGATATTTAAATAGAAATATTTTGTGATACTATATAAAGGATGATTTCATAATATTCATAAATAGAAAATAACTAAATTACTATGTTTAAAAAGCTAGGAAATAAATTAGGAAAAATCCTTCAAGACCAAAGTTTAGTCTTATATCCACAACTAATAAGGCCTAAATAAAAAAAAACAATGATTCAAAATCTCAATACCTTTTAGCTTATTAAATGACTAGTAAATCAATTAGATTTAATCAAGCCCATTTAAATTTTAAAGCCTAAATTAAATTCATGTTAATTTTTATTATTTTTATATCCAGAATGTTCTATCAAATTTAATTTAAAGTTGTTGATGAATTTATCTTCGACAAAAAAGTGTTTTCCTTTGTAAGTATGTTAGAAAATTCATTTTTACCATATTTAGTATAAAAAAGGATGTATATTCTTAATTTAAAAGCATTTAACCTCCTTATTCTAGAACTTATTACTTGTATCGAGTATAATTTGTGAGCATTAATCATTTGCAAGTAAATAGTTATTAATTATCTATATGGCATATGTTCATATGACGATTGATTGGTACCTGCTATTTGTATTTGTCAATTAATATATTGTCACCTGCCTTTTGTATTTGTCAATTAATATATTGTCACTTGCTATTTGATCCAAAACATTCTCTAAACACTTTGTTATGAACTCTTTTTCTTTCTAGTTTCTTTGTCATTTATAAAATTATTTAACATATGTCCTTTCACATTCCTAGCCCCTTATCTACCTCATTTCTTTTTCTTGAATCTCATTTTCCACTTATTTGTGCCTCTATCTTGGATCTTACTAGTTTCCAATCACAATTTAATTGAGATTTAGTCACGAATTACATTTTTTTTCTTTTATGTCCTCATTACTTAAAGCAATTGAAAAAAACTTAAGTTATTAGAAATGGCTTTTTTCAACCCATTACTCATGTGAGAAAGGTGTATTGAATACAAAAGACATCAAATTATGGACATCTTGCATATGTGAGTTTTTGGTTTATTCATGATTTAGTTGTGTTTAGGTTTACTTGTTTAAGTTTGTTTTGTTATTTCAATTTTTTTATTTTCAATCTAAGGTTAAACATTATCTATATTATTCTTTAATTTTATTTAGTTTGGGCTTGTATTCATTCTTATACTCGTTACCAATAGGGTCCAATTAGAAAAATAACAATGATTAAAAAGCCCAATTTAATATCTTTTAGCTTAATAAATAGTCATTTGATCAATTAGGTTTACATTCATCGAATGCCTCATTCCTAATTCCTCTTCTTTCTTGCCTCTCCGCCGATTTCATAACCACTTAGGAAATGTTTTCTCTCATTCCCAATTCCTACACACCCTTAGACCTCACTCTCCACCCACTAATGTTACTACCTTGGATTTCACTTTATGCTTTTCATGACCAATTCAAGACTTTATTTTGTATCGCACTCATTTCTCTTCTCTCTTATTACTTGGAGCAGGCGAAACAAAAAGGGTTAAGTTATTGGGGAAGGCTTCTCTTTAATCCATTACTCAGGTGAGTAGGATATCATTGAATACATATAGATACCAAATGGTAACCATATGGTATGCATGTGTGTTTAAATTTAACCTTGACAACATTTACCTATTTAGGTTTGTTTTTATTTTGATTTATGTTTTAGAGTTAAACATCATTTTTGCTATTTTCCTCTTGATTATGTTCATTGTGGCTAGGGGTACTTAAATCCAATTTGAGATAAAAAATTGAAAACTGAAACCACTTTTTTGGATTCATTTGGATTTCTTTTGGTTTAATCAATCGATTTGGTTCAATTTTTGATAGATGTCTCCAAAATCAATCCAAACCAAACCAAATCTATAATAATAAAAATATTGGTTGCTCACAAAAAAGTTGTGGCTCTTAAATCGTTTACACAAAAATTTTCTAATGGTATGTGTGTGTGACCCTTTGCTTGGATTTCTCTCTTTTTATTATATTTGATTTGTTTTGTTTTCCTATCAACTGTGGTTGTATATTCTAGTGTTCTTCTTTTATGGTTGTATGCACTAAGGTTATAATGTCTTAATAGTTGGCTATTATATTCCATTATCCAAGATTGGTAACTATGATGATATCATGTTACTTAAACAAAACAATCATGCAACAATATAAGAATAGATATAATTACCAAAGACATTTTAAAGTTATCTTTGAGCCCCTAATGGGAGGATTTCTAGATGATGTGGCAACACTTTCATCAAGGAAACATGAAGGCATCAACTAACATGTTTGGAACACTACAATTAACAACACCCACAAATTTATCTAGAGTAAGTGGTATAAGAAACAAACAAATGTTGAATGATCTAAAGAATTTGTATGCAACAAATAAATGTGATATAGACTCCTTTGGAACACCATTGGTATTGATGGTGATGACAACTTCAGTGATGACAATAAAGGCAACAACATCTTTACATCAATCTTAGGCTTAATTTTCCTAAGCCTGAGTCATTTAACGAATCATCCCCCTATCATCATAATTCCCTTCTTCTCTGTTGTTCTCAACCCTTACTCTACCTTTTAATTCACTCACTCTAACTCCTATGTATTTCTTTCATTACATTTCTTCTCCGAAACATCTTCGACCTTTACATTATTCTACGCTACCAACTTCTCCATCATAACCCTCCTTTATGTCAAATCCTTATTGAAGTTGTCATCTTTCACAAGTATGGTATGCACCTCTACACTGTTTTAATCCTCAAAATTGTTATCTTCACAATTCACTTGGTACAAACCATACTCATAATATATGACTTTTCCAAGAAAAAGTCCATTTTCGGGAAAAAATTTTAGGACACACCTCAGTATTAACGCTATGGCTTTTGTCCCCATGACCTATTTTCTTTTTTTTTTTTTTTACTTCCATCTTGTTCTCCTCCTCCTTTTCCTCGAGCGATCTCTCAATCGAGCAACTTGGGGTTTTGTTGTTCAATGAGATGAAGAATTGGAATTTTAGGATAACATTCTTGACCAAAAAATGTCTCTAATTTGTTGTTCTTTTTTTTTTTAGCAAACTCTTGATTTAAATTTTAGGGTTAATCAAATCCTACAAAAGTAAAAATAAAGAGTAAATGATGAAGAGAAATAAAAATGAAAATGAAAAATGAGGTGTAAATTGGACAAAAATAAAAAAAATTAAAAATAAAGAAATTATTAGTAAGAGATTATAAAAAGGAGAAAGAAAAAGGAGTATATCTTTAATAGGGTTCAAATGAGGGTAAAAGATAAATGAATTGAAGAAAGTAATTATAAGAATATAAGAAAGTGCAAAAAGAAACCAAAATAAAAAAAATCATCTTAACGAAAAAAAAATGTATAGTACAATAAAAAGAAACAGTGATTTGTTTTGGTAATAGTTTGTTTGTTTTAGAGATTCAATTACTGAATTGCATTAGTTTTATTCTTACTCTTATCAAGACAAACATACATGATTAAATCCTAGATTTAAATAAAAAATAATTTTTAATTTTAAACATTTCTTACATGTAAATATCACACTCATTTTAAAAATAAAATTGAAAAAGAACAATTATTAACTATAAAATAACTCAACGGTAAACTGAAAATTAGAAATATTCTTGCTATGGTCTAATTAGCAATATTTTTCTAACAATTTTTATCTTTTTATTATTTATGGCTGATAAAGTAGGAAAAAAAACCCTTTTAAATCATATCCTTTCGCGGCACAATGGTTACTGGAAGTGGATTTATTTATTTATTTTCCATGAAAAAAAAAATTTCCATATAAGTGTTGAGTTGAGTCAGCAACAGTGTTTAGAACAAGAAGAAATACGAGTGCAATGACGTCAAAACGATTTCCCTTACTCACAGACAGCGAGTGATATGGAGCTGACTCAGACTCCGGGTATCGCTCCAACTCGGACAAGACGAGTCAACACACTTTAGACTCGTCCCAGTAACAATAAGAAAAATGCAACTCGCTAATCGCTAAGTGAGCCTATGGAACAAACCAAAGAAACCAAAACAAATTCATTCTCCTTTCTACTCTGCATTTCCTTCACTAGGGTTGTTATCTCTTTCCATTTCTACCTCTCTCAAATCTTGTTATAACCCCAGAATCACACTCTTCAGTCGTCTTCACTAATTCCATTGGAACCCTAGCAGATTTGCGTTTGCCTTTCTCTCCCCTTTTCTAATTTCTTGCAAATCAGTTCTCCATTTTCACAATTCCCAATTTCCGTCCACTCCACACATCGTTTATCATTTCCACCATCATATTTCGTCACCGTTTGCTCTATCCACAGGCTTCTGCAGGATCTGATTGAACCCTAGCTTTCTATCAAAAGTTTGCTAGGAAACAAAAATCAGAGGCTTTTGTGGAGGATCTATCCTAGGATTTCAATTTGCTGTTCGATTGAACATGGAACAACCGCCGGTTCCTCGATCGAGGGGTCGCCCCAGGAAGAGGAGAAGAGAGGAGGAGGAGAACGATAAAGAATCTAAAAAACAGGCTATGGGGACGCGAGCCATAGCATTAGTTGGGAGATGCGTCCTCAAGAATTTTCCCAGAAACGGAATGTTTCTGGGAAAAGTTGTGTATTACGAGTGTGGTTTGTATAGGGTCTGTTACGAGGATGGGGATTTCGAGGACCTAGACAGTGCAGAGGTCCGAGCCATACTCGTGAAGGATGGCGAATTTAATAAAGATTTGACACGGAGGAAGGCCTTGTTGGAGAAATTGGTGGAGGAGAATAGTTTAAAGGCCGCAGATGTTTCGGAGAAGGGACGCGATGAAGGGAAGAAGGAGGAATCAGCAGTTGGAGGGACTGAATTAAAAGAAGTTGAGAACAATGTAGGAGAGGGAAATGATGATGGTGATGAAGATGAAGAGGAGGAGGAGGATTCTTCCAGTGACTCTGGCTTGGTCGGAAGCGAGGCTGGTATTGATGCAGAGTCACTGCCGCCGCCACCGGAGTTGCCGTCGTCGTCGGGAACGATTGGTGTGCCGGAAGAATCCGTATCACATTTATTTGCTGTGTACGGATTCCTCCGGTCATTCAGCACTCGCCTGTTCCTCATGCCTTTCACCATGGATGAGTTTGTGGGTGCTGTAAATTGCCGTGTTCCAAACACGCTGTTCGATGCCGTTCACCTTTCCTTGATGAAAGTGTTGCGCCGGCATCTGGAAGCCCTCTCTTTGGAGGGCTCAGAAATGGCTTCTAAGTGTCTCAGGTAATTTTATCTACTCCCTGTTCTGCTGTAGGATTCTTTGCATGAGTAATTTGTTTAAACTTAATCATAGTTATCAATTTTAGATAGCGGCACACAGTGGCCCACTCTGAAAATGCTAGAGATGATAAATTGCCGCTATACTGCCATTGTGTTCTGGTATTCCTTGAATCTGCAATCACAACTCTGTTCGCTATTGTGGTCACCATGGGTGTCGTGGTTGCAGTAAGGGTCCTGCATCCTTTTGTCATTGGCGAGTCACTGGCCAATTGAACTTTTGATTTAATATTATGCTGATTTTTATGCTTTTTTAGCTTTATATGCATACAACTTAAAATTTATATTGATATAGCAGATTGTTGGCTTTCCACCATTTTCTGTAGCAACATTGTTTTAGGGGTAAGAATGGATTTTTGAAGCCTATATGGCTATATCATGGTAGTGCTGTCATAGCATGCAAAAAGTCCTATTGCGGCTGCAATGGCTGCTGTTGAAAATCACTCTGTTGTTTGAATCCCATAGTGACCTAGGGCTACTCTACTCTGCCATTTTGCAATAGCAATGTTACAGCATGTTATTGATTCCATTATTTATTTGGTAAAATCATTTATATTTAAAAAGATATTTTATGTATTTGCAGGAGCAATGATTGGAACTTGCTGGATTCATTGACTTGGCCAGTATTTGTAGTTCAATATTTAGTAGTCAGTGGACACACAACTGCTCATGAATGGAGAGGATTTTTCAAAGAGGTTTCTACTGATGAATATTACTTATTGCCTGTAAGTAGGAAGTTGATGATATTACAACTTCTCTGTGATAATGTTTTGGAATCTGAAGAGATTGTAGCTGAAATGAACATTCGGAGAGAATCAGAGGTTGGGATGGATTATGATGGAGAAGATATCCTTCCTTCAGAAGTTGGGCTTAGAAGAGTCCATCCAAGATACACCAATACTTCAGCTTGCGAGGATAAAGAAGCTACAAAGTTTGTTTCAGCTTCAAATGCTGTGAACCAACCTGAAAGCATTGAAGATGGTGATATTGATAGAAATGGAGATGAATGTTGCCTTTGTGGCATGGATGGGATCCTGCTTTGTTGTGATGGGTGTCCCTCTGCTTATCATTCAAGGTGTATTGGTGTATCGAAAAATCATATACCAGAAGGGCCATGGTATTGTCCCGAGTGCAAAATTAATATGATAGGGCCAACCATTGCAAAGGGAACATCACTTCGCGGGGCTGAAATATTTGGAAAGGATTTGTATGGGCAACTCTTCGTGGGTACTTGCGAACACTTACTTGTGTATGTTCAACACCTTTATACTTAATTTCATTTGTTATGGTTATGCTGGATCAGTAGAATAGTATTTCTGAAGTTAATGAAATTTGAAGTTCAGTTCTCAAAAATTCTTAGACTTTTTTTTTTTCTTAGACTTGAATTTGGGCTTAATCTTTTTTATGTACTTCATCCTTGTGATCTTTCATTGTGGTTTTTTTCAGGCTGAATATTGGGAATGATGAATCATGTCTTAGATATTACAATCAGCATGACATTCCCAAGGTTCTTCAAGTGCTGCAGCATAGGCCAATATATGATGACATTTGTATGGCTGTGCTGCAACATTGGAGTGATAATATGGTGCCATCTATTGATGCTTCATCAGTTACCCCTCCAAGTACTGTGACAACGAAGCTTCCCAAGGACACTAGGATGGAGTCCATCATCTCAGCTGATTCTGCTTCTGTTTCTGTTAGTCAACAGTCCAACATGAACTATCAAAATTTTGTTGATAGGCCAACAGCAGTAGATCTTTCCAAGTGCTCTTTGGTAAATGATCAAGTTAGTAATTATGACCATGCAAATGATACAGGGTTGCCTATAAATCTTTCTTCACAAACCAGAGAATGCACCCAAGCAGGTTTTGAAAAGTGTGAACTCAATGTAACTAGTGGTCTTGCATACATGGGTCTCACCTATAAGCCTTTGTTGTACATTAATTACTATACACATGGTGATTTTGCTGCATCAGCAGCTGCTAAATTTGCCCTTCTTTCCTCAGAGGAATCTAGGTCAGAGGGCCATTTGTCAGACAATCAGAGGAAAAGTGCTTCTGTAAACACTTACTTGCAAGCAAAAGCATTCTCACTAACTGCTTCACGTTTCTTTTGGCCAAGTTCTGAAAAAAAGCCTGTGGAGGTTCCAAGAGAAAGGTGTGGCTGGTGCTTTTCTTGTAAAGCCCCTGCTTCAAGCAAGAGAGGATGCATGTTAAATCATGCTGCTCTAAGTGCCACCAAAAGTGCTATAAAAATGCTTGCTGGTTTTTCTCCTATAAGAAGTGGAGAGGGAATACTCCCCAGTATTGCAACTTACATTATGTACATGGAGGAATGTCTACGTGGTTTAGTAGTTGGGCCCTTCCTCAGTGCAAGCTATAGAAGGCAATGGCGTAAGCAAGTGGAACAGGCCACAACATTTAGTGCTATCAAGCCACTTTTACTTACAGTAAGTGATTATTAAATTTTTAATTTGTTTGAATGTTATATTTTAGTTATTGCAAATAGTTCATTTGTTGTTGATGAAGGCACACATTGGCATTTAGCTAGTTTTGCATTTGTATTTTTGACTTGTCTAGTTTCCCATGTAAAATATACTTCCTACAACAGTTGATACTGATTCAATGAGCCAAAAGAAGCTGAATGACCTAAATCCAATGAGAAAGAACTTGAGAGTGATGTCACTCGTGGAACTAAATTTGATGACTTTATGGATGCACTCTATGACTGTTTTTCTTTGTTTTATGAATTCAGGGCTTTGTACAGCTCTGTATCTCTTTTGTTATGAAATTCAGCACTGGCACCCGGGACTAAATCTCTTGTGTAGTAGTTATTTAAGGATGCCATTTACCTTAGACTACTTTAAGTAACTTTATGTACTTGAGTAGATCTTGTATAACATGTTTGGGGCAATTAGTAAATGCAGGCTTACATATTAGGCTGGTTGTGTTGATGAGTTGATACGATGTTAGTTTTACCCCACTTTGTAGCTTTTGGATTGTCCTGTCAATAAGGCTGCCTTAAATAGTTTATGCTGATGTTGCTGCCTGTCAATGTGATCCTTTTCCAGAATGGTATATTATCTTGCCTGTATTGGGAATATCTCATCATGACATTTCTTGCTTGTGCCATATGAGCAACTTTGTTAATCCTTCACTTTCCAATAGCTAATAAATTTTCATTTTCAGCTTGAGGACAACATTCGAACGATTGCTTTTTGTGGGGACTGGTTAAAGCTGATGGATGATTGGTTAGTTGAATTTTGCGCAGTACAAAGTGCCACATCTACTCTTGGAACAGCACAGAAACGTGCACCAAGTGGGAGGCGCTACAAGAAGCGGTCAACTAATGATGAAGCTACAGCTGATGGTTGCCCTGAAAACTTTGTGTGGTGGCGTGGTGGCAAATTCACCAAATTTATATTCCAGAAAGCAGTCTTGCCAAAATCCATGGTCAGAAAAGCCGCGCGGCAAGGTATTTTATTTTTTAACCACACAATGCACCAGAATATAGGAAAGATAGAATAGAAATGAAGTAAAATTGGAACTTCTAATGAATAACAGAATAATGTTCTCCTTCTAACCAGAATTAGCAAGACTTCAGGAATGAAGCTGAAGCAGAAGCTGAAAGAATAGACTAGGTCTCTCTTTGCCCGGGGATTTTGTGAGTCCTGGCTCTCCCCCTTAACTTCCTGAATGTGCACAATACCCTTTTGCCTTGCCCTCTCTTCCCTTTTCGTATAAACCAATCCCTCGTTCATGTGTATTCAACAGAATCTGTTATAACTGAGATTCCCAACTAACTGATCAACTTGCTTGTTAAGCATCAGAAATGGGTCCAGTAATGGGCCCAAGTGGCCTGATGATCTTCCTAATTCTTCCTTCAAACATCCACTTTCCTATTATTTTTTGGGGTTGGGTGGGGTCTAAGAATGAGCTGTATTGACGTTGAATCTTTTAAGGCTGTAGAAAGCTCAAAGTTCAGCTTGGCTTGCTTTATGTCTTTTTACTTGTTTTATAAACTGATTTATTATAAATTTACTTTAACATTATATGTTTGAATTAAAATATTACATTACGTGTATATGTTAGTTGATATGACTAGTGAGCTTTCAAGCTGAATATTAGGTATTCAAGATATATCTGAGTGTTCAACATACAATAGGTTCACCTGATATAATCAAGGTTCAGATCAAGTTACGCTGAGTCAGCCTACAATGCCTATTGAATGTTTCAATTTGATTGTCTCCTTTGCTTCCCTGGACACTAGTATTTGTGAATTCTTTTCTGTCTTTTAAATTATTAGGGAATACAAACATGTTTCTGTTTATTGTGGGGAGCAGGTGGTTCAAGAAAATTTTCTGGTATTTTTTATGCTGATGGGTTTGAAATCCCAAAAAGAAGCAGACGACTTGTTTGGAGAGTTGCTGTTCAAATGAGTAGGAATGCATCACAGCTGGCACTTCAGGTTGCCTATTTTCATTGAGTTATATTTCAAACATTAGCTATGACTTCATTTGGCTGTAAGCATATTGGATCTTGCAGGCTTGGTGACTTTAATGAATATTTGATTGTTTGCATCAGGTCAGATATCTAGATTTTTATCTCAGATGGTGTGATCTGATTCGTCCTGAGCAGAACATTCAGGATGGGAAAGGTCAAGAGACTGAAGCTTCTGCTTTCAGAAATGCAAATATTTGTGACAATAAACTCATAGAGGGGAAAAGTTGTTATGGAATAGCTTTTGGGAGCCAAAAACATCTTCCTTCTCGGGTGATGAAAAATGTTGTTCAAGTAGAGCAAGATCCAGAAGGAAAGGAAAAGTATTGGTTTTATGAAACACGCATTCCTTTATATTTGGTAAAAGAGTTTGAAGAAGGTAATGGAAACATGCCATGTAATGAGGAGCCAGTGAATACTACATCTGAGTTGCTGCACAGAAGGCGGTTGAAGGCCATTTGCAAGGACATATTTTTTTACCTTACATGCAAGAGAGATAACTTGGATGTGGTGTCGTGTTCTGTATGTCAGATGGGTGTTTTAATTCGGTAATAACCCTAGCTTGATTACTCTTTCATTCATCTCTTTTTTCCCCATCCCATTTTGCTATTTGCACCTGTTTTATCTGAAGGGCATAATTCCTATCTGTTGTTATTTCAGGGATGCTCACAAGTGCAATGCATGCCAAGGTACAATTAATAATCCATCATTTTTACTCTATTTTGCTGTCCTAAGTTTCCAAGATAATCCTGAAATGTGAATCTTGTTTAGTTTCTTATTTAATGACTTGTATATACTATATACTACATACTATATACTGTATACTACATACTACATACTATATAATATAAATTTAAATGTATACTATTTCTATATAATTAACAGTTACACACACAAACAATACTTTGTATTGGTGTTTTAAATTTAAAATCCAAGAATAACATTTGCTGGTTGATGTGAGAGGTTAGAGGACGTGGTTATGATTTCTTAGCTTTTATATTATTCTTGTTCTAAAATTTGTCTTGTTTTAATTTCTTGTTCCTTATGGGGGTATTAGGTTATTGTCATGAGGGCTGTTCCACAAGATCAACAGTCTCTGCAAATGCAGTAGAGTACTTGACCACATGCAAGCAATGTTACCATGCCAGATTACTTTCTCAGAAAGAGAATAATAATGAATCACCAACCAGTCCATTACTCCTACAAGGACGAGAGAATAACTCTGGGACATTTTTGAAGGGATCTAGGACTAAATCTTGCGATCAAGTGCTGAAATCTTCCAGGACAAAGGCTAATAATCCTGACATGAAACAAGTTACTTTTATGACAGCTTTAAAAGGAACAAATGCTAAATGTTATGAACAAGAACTGACTTTTACCAGGACAAAGGATAATCATTTTGACATGCCTCAAGTTGCTTCTGAGGCCACTTCCACAGGAAAACGTCCTCGCAAAAATTGTTCTTGGGGTATTATATGGAAAAAGAAAAATAGTGAAGATATAGAGAATGATTTCAGGCTCAGAAACATACTTTTAAAAGGGGGTTCAAACATGCCACAATTGAAGCCTGTTTGTCACTTGTGCCGTAAGCCATATATGTCTGATCTGATGTATATTTGCTGTGAGACATGCCAAAGTAAGTTTTTCTGTAGTAAATAATTGATAAAATGTTAATGGCGATTATACTCATTTATCTTATGTGTTTGGTTTTCCCAGATTGGTATCATGCTGAAGCTGTTGAACTTGAAGAATCCAAAATTGCTAGTGTTTTGGGCTTCAAATGTTGCAAGTGTCGAAGGATAAAATCACCTGTTTGTCCTTACTCTGATTTAAAGCCTAAGAGACAAGAGGGCAAGAAGTCACGTACAAAGAAAGAGCATTCAAGAGCAGTTTCCGACTCTGGAGCAATCTCTGATATGAGAGAGTGTGAAGCTGCTACTCCCATCTTTCCTGTAGAGGATGGTCCTATTCCTGTCTTTCCTGTAGAGGAAGATCCTCTTCTTTTCTCTCTTTCGAGTGTTGAGCTGATAACAGAGCCTAAGACAGAAGGGGATGTTGAGTGGAACAGTGTCGCTGGGCCAGGACTTCAAAAACTGCCAGTGAGAAGGAATGTTAAGTATGAAGGGGATGATGATGTTTCTTTTGGATGTATACCTTTGCAAGCTGAATTCTCAACAAACGGTGAGACAGGTAATCTGTCCAAACCTGCAGAGGAATCTCTGCCTTTAGAATATGCCTCTGCTGTTGACTTCGACAACAAGCTGCTGAATGACTCTGATAATGTAAATTATGATGATTATATGGATTTTGAACCCAATACCTACTTCTCTCTAACGGAACTGCTGCAGCCAGATGATGGTAGTCAGTTTGAGGGAGTTGATGTGTCCAGGGACTTGTCAGGATATTTGGAAAATTCTAGTACCCTTGTTCCTGAAGAATGTGGAGATGCTAGTTTGGTAGACAAAACAGAACCTGCATTTTCCTTGCAAGACACCGGGTATTGTTGTATGAAATGTTCACAAATGGAACCAGCCCCCGATCTCTTTTGTGAGATTTGTGGGATTTTGATTCACAGCCAATGTTCGCCTTGGGTTGAATTACCATCTAGGCTTGGAAGTTGGAGGTGTGGGAATTGCCGGGATTGGTAATAGCTGGTTATACTATTTCTGTTAAAATTTGCCAGTTCTCTTGGTGGTGCCGGCGAGTCCTCGAGAAGCAATTTTGTAATATAATCAATCATGCAAACTGGCTGCGATTAGCCCACCACGGATGAATTGAGTCCTTAGATCTGCGGCCTTGGGGGCAAATGGTGAAGGATATTGGCTTGATTTTGTTAACTGGTCAGCGGGATTGTTCACTAGTCAGTGGGATTGTTCTTCCCATTTCACAGTCCACAGAAATTTGCTCTAATGTCAGAGATAAGCAATATTTTTTTACAATGCTTCTCTGATGCATTATTTGTATAGATTACAAATTAACATTTTTTTGAGTTCGGTCAAAATTATGAAGCTCCGCTCAATTTAAAGCTCTTTTATACTGCAGTTATTGCGTAATTTTTGTCATGTAAATCGAGTGCGCATATAGTATCAACGCTATTGTCAACATAATCTAATGTTATTAGTTCACAACTTGTATTTGACTTCTTGAGGTAGTATTTTTCCCTTCGAATGTCTAATTTCTCGATATAGATAATTATAATTTCACTACGAATAATGCAACGTTTTTGCAGTATTATATGAAACCCGTAACTAAGGCATTTGAAAGCCAAAAATATTTACATTCCCCATCCTATGATAGAAAACTAATTTAGAGGATGAAAAAGGTTTACTGTTGCAATCTGTTCCATACGAGGCAGTATTTTTACAAGCTATTGTTATGTGCATCACGAATAAAATCCAGTAAAAAAGGAAAAAATATAAGATTCAACCCTCGCCCAAACCGGACTTAATGGACACCACATCGTGCAGAAAAAAATCTTAAAAATGGCGACCAACCCAAAAATATCTAATATTCAGCTGGCTGCTAACAAACTATAGCTCATCATGGTTCTTGTACATCCATCCCCCTGGCTTGAGGGAAGTACGGGTAACGGGTGAAGTTAGGCGTGGTTTTCAGGTGTGTAACTAATATCCATGATTCACTTCTATACTGTCATAGAAGTGCAGCCAGCATTGCTCCAGGGTCTGTCAATGCTTCAGGAGTGCTGGCTTGTTGAGCGAGGTTCTTGCGTAGGTATATGCGTTGCTGTGTGGATGCTGACTAGTTACTTGTTCCTTGATTATCTTTTCATCCTGCAAACCAGTATTACACTTATCCATAAAACCTGTATAATCGAACATTAGTGTTGGGTATCCCGAAGCAACTGTCATTCACAGCTGTGTTGTCTGCTGGATCCGTTTCAATTCTTATCTGAACACCATTTATAAATAAAATGTTGAAAATATTACGTTTCAGAAACCAATTGCTAAGTTCAATTATGAATGCATAGCATATCTAATAAAACTAGAGGGTTTGTTCATTTCTTTTTTGGACTCACCTTGTAAAACTAGTATTTATGTTGACAATAGCAATATGCACAGAGGAAAACTATCTCCCGCATCCTTGTCTGCATGCTTAATGAAAAAGAAAAACAAAACAGTACTGACAGTCGAAGAAAATGATCATTTGATATCAGTCCTAGCAGATGAAAATAGCCTTCTTTCGTTTTGCTTCATTTTCATTCAACAGATTACTTAAAGAATTACTCCTAGCAGGAACCACAATGAAATGATTAGTTCAAGATATATACTTACTAAACAGAGCATCGCGCTTGCCAGTTCAAGCAGTGCAAGGGGTCTAACTCCTCTAACCTGCAAAATCAACAAAATGAATACATTGATCATAAACAAGACAGTTAATCAACAAAACTTGCAAAATTGAATTAACTCACTCAATTAATATAACTGATTTAGCAAATATACAAATCTTATAATGCAAAATACATACCACTTCTTGAAGCTTTAATGGTGGTCCAGAAAGTGATCTCCATTGAGGGAGAAACCCTTCTGCAGATACATTTATAGGATGAAGAAACTTATTTAGGACGGCGGGAAAGCAAAGTTTGGCCTTGACTTATGAAAGAACACAGACGAGAATGCAGTCACATGTTGAACTGAGGGGTTCATAATTGTTGGATGTTAAAAATTTAACTCTTTTCCCAAACCTTACATTTGAAATTTAAAATCTTATATTACAATCATATTTCAATTTCCTCAGCAACAAAGATTAGTTTAACATACAAGCACACACTTACCATAAGCTAAAATTGCAATAAATCACCAATCGGACCTTCATGAGAGATGTCTCACAAGATAATTAGTTTTAATGCAATATAAAGTTGCAATGGGCCAACCTCTTCTCATATTGTTTTTATGCAGTAGCAGTAAGTGTTAACTGTGTTGGGCATTGATTCTGGTAGAGAGAAAGAATCCCATGATTAGTCAAGTTAAGAACATAAAACACAGGTTTAAATTTATGTACCATATTGTTACCAAACTTGTAGGAGAAGTCAAGAACAGCTACATCCCTGCTTGGTTGGAGATTAATGATTTCAAGTGGACATTGCACCTATGCAACCAAAAGAGGAAAAAATTAAATAAAAAAAATAGAAAGCAATAGTTTACAGTAACAATGGTTTCTGACCTGTGCCCGAGGAGGTATGATTTCTGGTACTGGTGAGAGCTCCGTCTTCAAATGAGCAGGAGGCAATATTAAAGCTTGAACAGAGACAAGAGGAGAAGTATTCTTGTTCCCCAAGAAAAGAACCAGACGCCCATGATGAGCTTCCACTCTGCCTTAACGCCAACCTGTTGCAAATACATAAATGTACGAAATGTTAAGAACAATAGAATCTACAATAAGCTTGAACCTAACTTAAAATGCCAATATTAGATTAGAGGTGTATTTATGTAAACTGCAAGCATGTACGATATAAGTCAAAAGAAAAACTACCCAAGATTCAAAACTATAGGAGAAAATGAAGAAAAAAACTTGAACATAAGGATCCTCGTATAGAACACCTCTATCCTTCAAGCACAAAGAATAAAATCTTTCAGCTACATTTCCAATGGGCTGCACATACAAAATGTGAAATTAGTTATTTATTTTCCAATACATACAATTTGTGTTGAATGGAGAAATTAAGTCTATAGGGGAAAGGGGAAGCACACTAAATGGTCTATCATAAACTTTCTTTCATTCTAGTATGTAAGTTTTGGCATACAAAATTAACTTTGTGGTTCATCCCGAATCTTAATTATTTGTGCCAAAGAAAATGAAAGTAATACATAATAAATATATGGTACTGGTGACTAATAATCTAACAAATCAAATTCTGCACTAACATTCCAGTATCAGCACCTCCCATGGTTGGTAGGGATACAGTGGGTAAAGCAAGAGACTTCTGAGTTATTAGTAACTAATTACATCATTGTCTTTAGCAACATCTGACCTAATGTTGACAGCTGAAGAAAATCTCATGTTGATCAAATGCTAGATGTAATTTACTTCATCAATGTAAACATATAGCATTACCATGAAAGATCTGGTGCAAACTTTTCAGCAAGAATAGTGTTTTCAATGATAATGCCTCTTGCATTGCAAATTCTGCTGTACTGAGACACTAAAAAACCGTAGAATTTCAAAGCAATCATTCTGGGGTTTACTTATAAAAGCTGTTCTTTCTCTCTTGTTTTGGCAGCAGGGCTGGGGGTGGGGGGTTCTATAATCTCAAGTTGGATCAAACTTCATACCTGCAGTAGTTCTTCAACTATATCCCTTGCATTTTAAACATCACACATGCTATAAAGCAAATCTAGAGCTCTCCTCCAAATACTGCATATAAATCAAGGCCAGTTAGAAATACTACATTCAACAAAGAGAGACATTAAGAATAAAACTAGTGATGTAAACAGTATCATTTTTCTCTTATAAGTTACAATTTTGCAAATAATAGCAATAAAATAAATCAATTTATTAACAAGACATGATTATAAAACAAGAGACAGAATAATCAAGAAAACCCATGTCTCATCCTCTTCGCTATCATGCGCCTAAGACTAGAAAGCAAGTAAAACATAAAAGTTTGCTGAGAGCAAATTAAGAAGTGTAAACCAAAGAGTAGTTTAATCAAATGGTATGATAATTCATATGTGTGTGTGTGAAGAGGGATCAAGTTACTCCAAAAGAGTTACTCCCCATCCTTATCATCCATTTTCTTGAAATCTAATAGTTGTTGTGAGCAACTAATCTTAATCAATAGATTTCAAGAAAATGAATGGAGAGGTAAGTCAATCCAAATCTGACTCAGCTGATGTACTATATATATATAAACAAAGGTTTACAAATAGTAGAAGAAAGGTACAAAACAGTTACACTATGTATCAGTAAGGACAGTTTTAGAAAGCTCTAAAACAGATACAAAAACACTCTAAAACAGATACAAAAACAATACATCTTAACACTCCCTCTTGGAGCATATAGATTATATGTACCAAACTTGGAACAAATAAACTGAATCCTAGGCCTGTAACATCCTGTTTTAAAATAAATAAATTATATTTAGGAAAATAGCCCTGAATTAAAAATTTATAATTTCTTTAAAATATTTTAGTTTATCGGACATTAAAATTTAAATTTAAAGGAAATTATTTAAATTTAGGAGATAATATAATTTAAAGAAGAGATTATGATTAGTCGAGATTAAATTTTTTTAGCACAATAGCTTTAAATAAATTGAAAAATAAATATAAATATAAATAATAGTATTTTAATTTTTAAATAAAAGATATAAAATAGATTTGGAAGTTATAAAAATAAATAGAAG
>JAMLFT010002045.1:0-27523 GCA_026544285.1 Pachyrhizus erosus | reverse complement strand
TTGTCTAAAAATTATCAATTGAATTAAAATTTAAAATTTTAAAAAATAAATGCATATAAATTTTTTTTGTTAAGATAGATAAAGTTTACTCTGGTAAATTTACACCTCAAAAGAAAGATTTGAACCAACAAAATAAAGAATTAAAGATGCATTAAAATGTTTGGGATGTATTTAAAAACTTTTGAAAGAAATTTATTATTATTATTATTTTTAATCATATTATTAATGTAAATTATTTATTAATTTTGTTGTTGATTGATATTTATCTGAGAACACCTTTGACATAGTTTTTCTTTTAACTATTTTTCTTTCAATTTGAGAGGATCAAATTTAATTATTCTCATATTAATGATTTGTTGGTTAAATTTTTTTTTATTCAAAATAGTGAGTAAGTTTAGTAAAATAATTAAAGTGAAAAAAAAAATTGAGTTTCATTAGTAAATAATTATAATATTTAGTTTTTTAATTATTCATATAAATATTTTATGTCATAATTTAATAATGAGTCTGTTTATTTGTCTTTATTTTTAAAAAATAAAATAAATATTTTTTTAATTTTTTAATATACTTGTCTAAATTATTTATTTTTAAAATATATTTTTTTTATTTTTTTAAAAACAAATCTCATATGCTTTTAAAAATAATACTTATTTTAGAAAAATTATAAATATTTTTTAAAATTTAAATAAACTGACCCAATATTACTACAATTTTACAAATAATTTATATTACAAACAAACTTATTTAACTATAGAATTTAATGCGATGGTTTGCTAATATAAAACAATTTTATACGGTTAACTGATAAAAAATAATATTATTGATATAATATAATTTTAAAAATAATTATTATAAAATTAATAAATTTATTATACATTGTGATAAAATAAAAGCAAATATTTTATACAAAACTATGTAACACGTCACCTAATGTTTTGTTGCAACATTGTTATAACACTTTAATATCTTTAGTAGTTATTGTCATGATCATTAATAGGCATTTTTATTTTTTAATTAATGATGTGATATACACAGTTATTTGATCTAAATCAAACAATCCTTTAATATATCTTAACGTCAAGAAATCTATATTTATATCATAAAAAAATAAACAAATAAATTTGACGTCAATTAATTAGGCTCCAACGAAGTATGCATGAATAGTAAGTACCTGAGCGATGAACCGGGTGAAAACCGGTCATTACTAATAAAAATATCAAATTTGTTTATCACTTTTTCCTATTATTTGTTGTATATGATATTGGAATTTTTTATTTTATCACTTCCTAAAATGTATTTAAGTCAGTATATAATAGTTTTAACAATATTTCTAAAAAAATTATTTATTTGACAACTGAATTTTTATTATTTTTTGTCACTACTAAAGATATACAAACATGGTGTATTTATATTAATATAATGTTGATTATTATTTATTTTATTATAGGTTTTATCAATTTATTATTTAATATACCGTATTATATATATATATATAAATTTAATTATCATTAATTATCTTTACCGGTTTCTTCACCTGGTCTGGTTCTAAAACAAATGATTACAGAATAATCTACAATTGTCGCCCACTTTTTATGTACTCCCTCAATTTTAAAGTATCTATTCCGTGTTAAATTATCTGTGACTTAGAGAATTTGGTTTGTCTAAAAAAAAAATATTATTTTAGAATATCAACAAAACATTAATTATTTTTAGCAATATCCATTTTTCAAACTCAATCATCTTTATTAGACCCAAATAATTACTAATTTACTAAAATTAAAAAATTTAATGAAAATAAAATATTACTATATTTAAATTAAAATATTTTTATTTAATACCTAAACCACAAGTAGTGGATATTAAGTAAAAGGTAAATTTAAGAAAAATATTAATGAGATAAATTTATTTTTTCTCTTGAAGAATTTTAAATAATTTAAAAATAGTTTTAAAAAAAATACAAAATTTTAAAATTTAATGTTAACTAAATTAGTTAATTTATTTAAAGAATGTAAATTATTTAAAAAGATCTTATATTAAAAAATAAAGATAGTATTTAACTTGTTAAAATGACATATTTATAACCAAGTAAAAGCTTTTAAGGTGACAAATAATTTGAAACGAAGTGAATAATTAATGTACAAATTTCTAGCTTTGTATATGTCATTATAAAGGGTTCTGACAATCAAAGCACCTCAAAAAGTCAAATAATCATTCCTGTTGATCATAGTTGGGGTCTCATTTATTGTTATCACTAACACTAATGTGAAAGAGAAAAAGAGTTGATGACATTGGACCAGTCAAATGTACTGCGTCTGCATGGGAGTGAGTTAGGAGTTACTGCTTTTAAAGATTTCAGCGTTATATGTGCCCAGATCTTTATATATAGAGACCAGACCCTTTTAGTTTTGTCACAGACCAACTTTTCCTGACTCCTCCAAACCATTGCTTCCCTTTCTTCCATCACTTTCCTCACAACTTTGCATTTTCCAACCCAAAGAAACAAACACCTCTCTCTCCCACATGGCAGCTTTTTCATACCAATACCATCCTTTTCTTGTTGATCCTGCATTCTTCCCCAACAGCATAAACACCCCTTCTCCTCCTCCTCAGTTTCAACTCCCTCAGGAAGCATCTTTTAATGTCACAAACCAGGATACTAGCTGTGTTGACCAAAGCTCCAAGATCACCATCAGTGACAATGAGCCTTCTGTCACTAAAAACCTTAGTCCTCAGTCCTCCATGGTTGTGGACAAGCTTGAAACTGGGGAGCAGGTCACTCAGAAGGTCAATACTCCTGTGGATAAGAAAAGGAGAACCAGGACTGGATCTTCCTTGAGTAACCCCCAATCCAAGGTAAATAAATTGAGTTTATTTTCTATTAAGTGTGAGTGTAAAACGGTTTACACTCTCAACCAACTTGAAATCATTGTTATAAAACTCAATAAACTTATTTGTGACTGAATAACAGGATAAACGACTGTTTGCTCTTAAGTTAAAGGTTTATGTTCTAGCTTTATATTTTTGAGGAAATGTTCTATCTTTGTTAACTATCTAAGTTTTGTGTATTTTCCCAGCATTATGTTGCTATACTGTAATGTTTAATGTGTTAACCAAATTAGTATTGTTTTGTTAATTATTGTAGGATACTGCAACAGAAGGAAGAAACAAGAAACAAAGGAAGAGAAATGGTGGGGTGAAAGAAGAGGATAAGGCAAAAGAAGAGAAGAAGGATCAGAGAAAGTGTCCTGAAGAGCCTCCAACAGGCTACATCCACGTCAGAGCAAGAAGGGGTCAGGCAACGGATAGCCACAGCCTTGCTGAAAGGGTACTGTACTCTCTTAACAACTTGAAAATTATCTATGGCTGTGGGCCCCACCAGCGTGCTGGCTACCCTAGAGTTTTATCTTCATGTCTCATTCTAATGTTGCAAGAAAATGGATTTCAGGTGAGAAGAGAGAAGATAAGTGAAAGGATGAAGGTGTTGCAACGGCTTGTGCCAGGCTGTGATAAGGTAGGTAAAGTTGAACTTCATGTCACACTTGCATGTAGGACCAATAGCTTTTTTTTTAATAATATTGAAATGACTTTATCACTTAACAACTCCTTTGTTATCTTTTTGATTGGTAACTTGTGTGATTTGTGGACGTCCTCTTACTAGAATTTCCCTTTATACGTTAGTTTTTCCTATTTCTTCTGACAGCTTCATGTGGTTTGGTTTTTAACTAGGTGACTGGAAAGGCCCTTATGTTGGATGAAATAATCAATTATGTTCAGTCTTTACAGAATCAAGTTGAGGTACCCCCAATATATATATATATTTTTTCCTGGTTACTTCACCTTAATTACTCATCATTAGCTATACACAATGTGTATACTAACAAGCTAGCTATGCCTCTAATTTCTGCAGTTCTTGTCAATGAAGCTTGCTTCTGTGAATCCCATGTTTTATGACTTGGCAACGGATCTAGACACCCTCTTGGTTAGACCAGAGGTGAGGATTGTGAGGAAGAAAACAATTTCCATGTGCTAGCGGCATATACAGACGCAGTTGAATTATCAAATTAAAATGTCTAATCATGAAATTAACTTGGTCTCTTTGAATTTTCAGAAACTAAACAGCATGGCATCACCATCACCGTCGCCACTACCATCTGTGTCACATTGCAACAGCCCCAACCAAACCACAACTTTTGCTGATACAACCACCATGACCCCCACCAACATCTTCCACACTGCTAGTGACTATCTTTTGGATAATTCAGTCTCATTTTTTCTTCAAGGGCAGAGGTCAAATGTGTTCTCTGAGGAGGTATGAACAGAAATAGCTCAAAAAAAAAAAAATTAAAAAAAGAAAAAAGTGGTTTTCTTTACTATTATTATTATTATTGACAAAAACATCACTTTCAGGATACCGGTAGTCATTTCTGGGACGCAGAGGATCAGCGACAAAAGTTTCTTCATCCATATGGATTCAGCAACAACTTATGTTCCTTTCATTAATATAAAATTCACAAAGCTGCCCTTCAAAACTACGAACATGTTGTAAGTTTTCAAACCCTCTGCCTCATATTAAAACATTATTATATATAACTTAATAATATCATATATGGTTCCCGAGTCTGACTTTTTTTTTTAATAATACTTTTTCAGGATTTAGCTTTTACACTAGGTAAGGAAATTCTAAAGAGGCCCGAGAATGAGCCAAAAAGAAATTAGGCATTAGAAGGAAAAACCAAAGCTACGCTTGGTATCGGTATAAGTACATCATTTCAGTTGAAGGAAAGGGTAATTCTTGGCGTAAAGAGTCTGGCTTGGTTCCTAGTCCATCAGATTAAAGTGGCCTTTGAAGATGAATAAAGGGGCACCAAAATTAATGGATGAAGAACCAAAAGGACAGAAAATACCGACCAAATAAGACCATATCTTTTCTAGATCCATTGTTCTGTTCCAGTGATTTTTGACTCTCCAAGGACTTATGATGCACAAATTCCGAGAGACTATCAATCCTATATACAGAACAGACATTGAAATTTAAGTCATGTAAATTATCAAAGTACTGATTCTTGTGGTGGCAGTTATTCTGTTGGTACAGTTAATTTCACCATTATTGAAAAAATGAGGGGTTGATGCTACTGATCATGTTGTTGACATGACTGGCCATGCATTTGTTTGTTGGTCTAGTTAGCTTTTATGTATATGTATCTGCAGAATCTTCAGAGTTTTGTCATCATTATAATTATTGTTATTATTATTATTTATTTATCGGTTCAGCCATTTGGATTTTTTCACAATAGTCACACCTCTTGTGAAAAAATATATCTTTAGTAAGATATGCTAGACCTGGAATGTAAAAAATCAAAATATATTGTTAGAGTTTAAAAATCAGTAATCATTGTTTTTCATAAAATTCATGAATTATGTAATTTGGTTAACTATTTTTTATTATTTTCTTTCAAATTTAATTTCATCTTTTGATAATTCTCCATCAATTCCTTCTTTTCCGAAACTAATAAGTAACAAGTAGCCTAACTCCACTGCTTAACGAGCCAATTCATGCGAGCGTATGAGTGTTATTCTCACATAAGAAAAATCAATGTAGTTTAATGTTGATTAAGAAGTCATACTCAAATTTTAATGGTAGACTTGTGATATTTTTTATATTGATAATAATATATAATTAAGGAGTGATTACTTGCGTTACTCGATTAAAATATTATATTCTAAAAAAACTAATCAATTAACTTGCCTATTAAAAGAGAGTAAGGAAATTGACGTGACAATTTTTTGTTTCCATAGACGATGGAGTTCTGTCTTTGTACAAGGATAGAACTGTCAAACATAGAAGAAGATCTTCCATGCTTTCAGAGTGCATATGCAATCGGAACACAGAAGAATTCCTCCCAAGCTATGTGCATTGAACCATTGCTAAAATATGGCAAGGCCAAGATAGAAATATTAAGTACAGACTACGACCTTTTACAAATAACTCTCAAAGACGTGGTTAATTGGTTATCCTAAAAGTTTCAATCAGGTGATAAGTTTTGAAACAGTCCTATAGGCTTTACAGATAATTAATTTTGTTTCTTTATTGTTGATGTAATTAATTAATAAGGGTGTGAGAAAGTCCAATTCTTTTATGTGACAGCTAAACTAATGGATAATTTATTATTATAATTATTATTATGTAGATGAAAATCAAATCACTGTAATTTAAACATCCGTTTTTTTTTTTGTTAGTCTATCTTAATTGTGAGTTGTTATAAATTTTTTATGTCAGACTTTAATTTTTACTGGTACAAAAAAATCTCCTTTATATATAGCTTGAGCTTAATTTGAGAGGATAGGGAATTCAAAATTTTCCGTATACCTATCAGATAATGGGTTTTGGACATGCTAGTGTGAAACCAAAGAGAAGTTCGTTCTAACTACTTTGAAATCGGTGTGAATATATTGATGTATCAATCGATCATCTATTTATATTAACAAAGACTATCAATCAACATTAATTCATAGCAAATAAATAAATCAATAAAATAAAAAAAAAAGACTATCAGCAATAAACCACATTTTCCATGTACCTCAAATGCTGCTTCTTTAAAGTTCTTCAATTATGAAAGGCCTACGTTTTTGGCACAAGATCAAACAGAGGAATAGACGTTTACATAAAAGTGAAGAAATAAAAGTCACATGTGGCTTAATTACAAAGCCAATGCACATAAAATGAAGTGAAGAGAGAGAATTCTATCCTCAAGCAATTAAAAAGAAATTTTTTTCCCTTAAAGCTATGCCTCTAAGGATATAGACAGTCCATGTGGATTATGTGTTCCACCTGTTTTCTCTGTGTGGATCCGCATGTTGCATTGTCCTCTCCAATCATATGCATCATCTTCTTCTATGTGTCTTTTCCAATTGAGGCCATAGAGATATGCACAACATGATCAACTGGGTTTTGATGTATCTTGCATAACAAGCGTTAGTTACTAGAAAGAAACTAGAAAAGAGCTTAATCTTTATTCAGCCATGAGTCTAATCCTACCATTTTTCCCTGAGACACTAGCTTGCTCTAGAACCAACTACTTCATCTGGATTCTCTATTCATCCTTGTCATTTTGTGAAAGATATCTTAGTATTTGGTACCCACCAATTTATGCATATGCCTAAAAGGCTAAAGCTATTAAAGTTGAATGATAGTAATGGTGGATTAGTTTGCATATTTAATTGTTTTCAATTTCAAATCATGACTCATCAATGCTGGAATTGGATACTGTAGAAACTGTTCTCTGGGCCGTTGATGCATATTTGTCACTTGGCTCCTGTAAGTATACCTAAGAAAAGCACATGACCAAGAAAGCAATGTTAAAAGTTGGAACACACTTCCCAACCAAACTAGTTTGAGAAGACAAGCTGCTGCCATTTGTTTAGCAATAAACAGATTTGTTGGTGCCCAGAGAAGTAAATGCTGTACATATTTGTTGCTCACCAACACGTCTATCTGCAATTCAGGGGTCCCCCCTGTTTTCAATATTTTAGGGTTCCCTCAACTGACAAGCAATGCAGTACTGGCTTTGTCTCTGCTAGATTAAACTTCTTAGTTCTCTTTTTCTATTTTTTATTTATTCCAACCAAAGTTTTAACTCATAATTTTATCGTGATTCTTCATGTTGTGGAAAATTGTAAACAAACACGACTTATACAACCACAATTACAATCACAATACAGCCTGATTCCAATAACCTTAACGTTGTGGCTGAAATTGCAGTCACGAATGGATTACCAACCGACCCTACATGTTATTCATCATATCTCATTCAATTATGAAATTGAATTTATTACTAATGTTTTATTCTTGTTAAGCCCTTAACAATTAATACCTTCCTTCAAAATCTCGATTGCTGATTTTCTGGATAACCCATCTAAGTCCATCATTGACACATAATTACCTTAAAAGCTTAAAGTTGGTAGCAAGAAGTACATGAATGATTTCATATTTAATTATATTTTTTGCTCAAATTTAACTTCGGTTTAATGAACAGTGTAGTAAGAAATAAACTTCCAATCAGGGATTTGCCTCTTCAGAGTGGAGTACATTTTATATGATAACGTAGTTTATATCAATTGATTAGAGAATCAATTATTTGGATTCAAATTAACTTCAGAATTTATTATACATACATATATATATTTTTTAATCAATAGCTCTAACTATACTTATCCTTACACTCCTTTACTTTGGAAGAATTGGATTCCCAAATCGCTTGGTCACAAAAATTTTGATGTTATATATCATAAACTAACTATTTCCAAGGTATAAGTGATTTATATAAAAAAAGTTATTAAGTGAAAATAAATACTCTTTTGAATCTCTTTTATAAATAACAAAAAAGTCATGTTTTTTTCTCTTTTATAAATAAAATTTGATTATTTTTTATCCTAATTAATGATGTTATTCTCAGAATATCTTTTAATTAGTTTAAAATTTATTTTCAACAACCTTCTTTTATTAATGATATCAAATCCCGTTCTATTATAATTGAATAAGTTGGTTTTGAAATTGCGTAAAAAATTTAATACACAGTTCTTTGATTGCATCATTATGATTAATGAAATATCATGTACTAAAAATTTAATATACAACTTAATCCTTAAATTTTTTTGAAACATTTTCATCTTTTTATACATAATAAATAAGAAGGATAATTTAAGAAAAATAATGTAAGATTAATAAAATTTAATATAATAACCTATTTTTTTAATAAAATATGTAGCATTTTTTTTATAAAAGAAATCGGAGTATTTACGTCTAGCAATAGGATCCTTCCCTACTAAAAGCCTATAACTTAAAATATGGAGGGGAAAATAACTGAGAAAAGAAAATAAAATAAAAGTATTTCCAAACGAATATTTTATTTTATGCGAGAGAAGCAATTACAGTTTTGCTGTCAAACAACAATGCAACAGTCTCCCAAGGTTGCAAGTGATGGAAGTAGAGGTTTTTTTGGATAATTAAAATAAAACCATTTTTCATGATTTATATATATATATATATATATATATATATGAAATTTGTTAATGTATATTTATTTTGTTAGAATAACAAATTAAAAAACTATATTTTAATGTATTTTAAGATAATTGAAATTATAACTTGTTAGGTTGTTCTTTTAAAAAATAAATAAATATATATTAATAAATTACACTTTAAATATATTTTCAGATAATCATAATTACAACTTACAGATGTATTTATAAAAAATAAAAGTATATATACTAAAAAATAAATATATATGTAGAAACTTTTAACTTAACAAATTCTAAGAACTTTGTTTTTTTAAAATATTTAATTATCACAATTTTTGTAAATGCATTTATAATTAAAACACATACCTTATTAAAAATAAATAAATAAGCAAATGGGTCCTATTATTGTCTGTGGGTACAATATATGACAAGTCGGTATCTAAACCCCTTCTGACTTGTGTATACAAAGCAATAAGCATCAGTTATTAAAAAAAAAAAGAAAAAAAAAAAGCAACAAGCATCAGCTTGACAGATGTTAAAGTGTCTTCCTCAGACGGTGTAATAAAGAAGTTAGAGAAAGATTATTGATGTAATTTTTGCAAAAAAATATAGCTTAAGAAGGAAGGAATAAAAAAAAGAAAAAAAATCCCAAGTATAAATGACGCTTTGAATATGTATAATCACGTACTAGCTAGATAACCATAACCAAACTATACGTCTCATCACTGTCTAATCTAATGCAATAATAGCCTCGTTGTTTGCCACGTAAATATCCCATGGAACCTTTCTTCCTCTTTACTACAGTAAGCATAGCTTGTACGACACATTAAAATCTGGAAGCTGAACCATTAATTACTATGCTCCTTTACAAACTTAGGTTTTTATCGTCAACATGGGGTACCTCTGGAACCTCAGGACCATCTATGTTCGGTAACTTTCGGGAGAAAAATATAAAAAAGCATACTCTCACTGTAGTTTCGGTAACTTTCGGGAGAAAAATATAAAAAAGCATACTCTCACTGTAGCTTCGGTAACTTTCCAAGCCCGTCTTTTCCATTTTCTTCATTACTTCATCGAGTGGGTAATTAATGATGGGGTTGGAACATGGCTAATCAAGAAGTGCACAAGGTTCGTGCGTACGGGTAAGGGTAAGGGTAAGGGTAAGGGTAAGTGTAAGGCTGCATTAATTTTTACCAGTCACTGAATGCATCAATAGTATAGTATCGATGAAGCTTCTTTCAGTTATTAATTATAGAACTTATATTTTAAGAGGACATGAATTCGAATTTTGTTGTGAAAGTGAGAATTTTATTGATAAATACTTATAAAAAATTTAATCATTTAAAGATTTAAAATTATTTATTTTTAAATTAATAATATAGTATCAAGATTTGAATATATAAAAATTTAAAAATATAATTTATAAAAAAATTACATATAAATATTCTATCAAACTTTTATGATATAATAGAAATTATTAATAAAAAAATATTTTTTTTAAAAGAATTAAAATAAAATATTTCTTATTTTACAAAAATAAAAATATTATTTAAATCAATAATTTATAAATATTTTCATAAACATTCTTTTCACTATGAGATCCATCCTGATCCTCATAAATTTCATATCCGATTCATCTGAACTTTTTATTCACCAGTGAAAACCATAGTGATGTCACAATCTATTGTCACGTTAATGTAAATCTACATCTGTTTATCATTTGATTTAAGAAGATAAATGACCTGAGTCTTGTGATAAGCTTGATATACAAGCTTGTTAGTCCTGATGATTAAGCCGACACCTGTGTATGGAAACACAGATATATACATATATCTTTGCCTCTGGTCCAATCATAAAAGCATGAATAAAAAGTGTCAACACGAATTTTTAAGTGAACATGTAGTCTTATCAGCGGTTATTACAAAGCTTTGAGAATGAGATTAATATGACTGCAGGTCTAATCTTAAAATGTAAATCTACAAAAACCCTTAAAATGGTAATGATAAGTTACGAGGTAAGTACACGCTTATGACGCATAGACCAATTAATCTTCGTAGATGCTAATGATTAATTCTTTTTCTGTTTGTAATATATGATATAGGCATCTTGCTTTCTAATCTGTCAAATAAATAATGCATATTGGGAAGATATTGATCCAGCATTAAGGATCTAAAGCTATAACTAAATTGTCGGGATACATGGTTTGTCGGGTACGCCTTATATCCAGTTACGTATTGATATGCTCAAGTTTGTATGTAGCTATGACACTGACACCACAACTTTCCTCCAACCAATAAAAACAGTGATTAAAACTTAACAGTGCTTAGGTTCATCATTAACATCAATTATACATTATAAAGAGAGTGAATGGCCGTAGAGAACATCAACCACCCATTCAATTGCCAGAAACATTGCAAAGACGACAGAAAACATCTTAGGGATGTGTCTCCGGCTGCTTCAACTTGGACTAAGATTAGCTAAAAAAACAACAAAGAACTATAAAGACAGACGCAGATTCCTTTATAAACGCATTTAATGTTAATATACTTAGCTTCAGCGCACTTATTATAACCAAATAAGTAGTAACACGTCATTCATATATTAATAAATATAATAAAAATTAATGATGCGTCAAATTCGAATAACCTATATACACATATTAAAAATTTATTTATACTTATTATTTAATCACAAATTATTATATATAATAAGTTTATTAATTGTTATAATAATATTTTAAATAATATAATAATTAATTAATAATATAAAAAAATTTATTTTATTTTTTTTAAAAATCAAATACATATATTTTTTTTATAAAAAATTGTAAGATAATTCTATTTAAATTGAATAAGATTATTATGAAAGATAAACTTTTTATTTTTTAAGTATTTAACATAATTGTATGTTTGAATTCAAATTTAAGACTATTAATTAAATTAAAAAAACTTAAAACAAGTTGATGAACGCATTTAACAGTAAATTCAGTTGATGAAATTTATATCAAATATATATATATATATTTTAGGAAGTAAAAAAGAAGGAATTTATTTTAGAGAGAGAAAGGGGGAGTGGAAATATTATTATATTGGAAAATTGTTTCCTTGGTGTCTGTGTTATTGGGGAATGGATAAGGACAGGAGATTATCCTATAGCTATTAGGTTCTTTGTGAGTCCCATACAGAGAAGAGAGTCTTAATTTGGAGGGGAGGAGGGACCAGTGGAGAGTGAGAGGGGGTTGGGGACGGTGCAGAGCACAGTAGGAGCCAATGATGGGTGGAGGCCCACAGAGGGCCCAGCAGGCTAGGGAGGAGCAAACCTGGCCTCATGGCATGGCCCCTTAGGTCATTGAATTGCCTTGTCCCTTTTGTCTAGAGTTCAAGAGATGAAGAAGATAGAAGGTGACATTGATTTAATTGGAGGGTATCCATACCTCTTTGCACCTTGGACATGGCCTGTCCCAACAATGCACTTGCAGGTTTAGTCCATCTATGTGTAACCAACCACTTGCTTTATGTTATCTCTTTTCTTCTTCCTCTTAAACTCTCCTTGTCCCTGCTTTTTCTTAATTCCCCACCACCACCCATCTCTTCTTCTAAAAATTAAATAAGCTTTACAATGGTATACTAGTGTAAGAAAAGACATTAATTAATTAGATTCTTATTATTGTGTTTAAGAAAAAAGAAAACATATTCTACAAGTTTTAAGCTAATTAAAGTAAAATTACTTTTATTTTTTAACTACTTATATATCGGGATCGATTAGCCACATTGAAATATTGTTGCCTCCAATCTAATGCATTGTTTATGTAGAGGAAAATATAATTTGTAAAATATTTTAATTGTCAACTTTTCATATAAAAACAAATTAAATGTCAAAATAATAATAAAATAATAGTAATAATAATAATATTTTCATGTGGGTGTTAAGAGGAAGACAGAATTTGTCACATTCGGAGTTTGGATCCACATCATGGAAACTTTATGTCTTGCTTTCTTCCTAGACTTGCTAGATATTCGCATGGTCGTGTTTGGATACACAGGAGAGAGAATTAAAATTAAATAGAGTCTAATTGTGGTGAATTTTTTATTATTTAAAAGAAAGAAGAAAAAAAACGAAGGGAAAACAGTTGAATGTATTTTTTAGAATTTTATTTAATACGTTCTTAATTTATTTTTAAATTAAGAGTATGTGATAACATTATTTTTCATTAAAATACTTAATAATAAATAAAAATATTTTATTTTATTACAAATAAAATATTTATTTAGCCTTATTTATAAATTAATTTAATTTTAGATTTCTGAAAAAAAAAGTCTTATTTCTTGTAAATTAATTTTTTTTAAAAAAAGAGTATCTATCTTCACTTGAGGAGAATTTAGTATACATATAATTATTATATCATGTCTACGTAAAATTTTTGTTAACTTTACATGACTAGATATATGTTATGTTACTTTAAATATATTTTTTTCTTTTTCACTTTTTTTTTACTTCAATCAAATAATTTTATTTTTTTATTTTTTATTTTACTTTATTTCAGTTCTTTTCATTTTTTTTTCTCATACTTATATTTTTTTTTTCACATTCAAACATAAGCCCCGATACAAAATCCATAGCAAAAAAAAAGTTGATCTACATTATTAGGAGGTGCGGTGGCAATGTCTATGACAAAAATGGAAACAAGTTGTCTGCGATAATGATAGTGGAAAAAAAACGGTTTTTTCTCTCTCTATAAATGATGCAAACTAATAGCTAGCAAGTAAAATGAAATAAAAATAATTATTATATGTATGTTTTGGTATTCACTATAAATATCTTTTATTAAAGATAAATTTATTCGAGACTAAAAGAATTATTATAAATAACGAAGTTATGTTTTCAAATATTTAAATAGCTACATGTTTAAGATTTAAATTCAAAATTACTAATTTAGATATTGTTTGAGATTATTTTTTATTTTTAGTTTTAAAATTTTTAAAAATTAAAACCAGTTTAATTTTGAGTTTATAGTTTCAGTTTCTTTTTGTTTTCAGTTTTTAAAAAATTGTACGAATAAAATAAATTAACTATTATATTTTATCTTATTTAATTATGACATAGTGTAATATAACAAATTATTAGCATATAAAAATAATTAAAATAAAAAATAATTAAATTTGTAAAAAAATAAAAATAGTAAAAAAAATTGAAAAATATTAATTTTATACTAAAAATAAATATATTATAATTTTAAAAATAAAAAATAACACAACTATAATGACAATAATAATAAAGATATACGACATTAATATTTTTATAACTTATGTTTAATTTTTATTAAGCAAAAAATTATACATGAATAAATAATAATAATATTAAAAAATATATGTGTGATGATGGTAGTAATTATGGTGATAGTATTAGGGTGACGATATTAGGGATGGTAGCAACAACAATAATGAATAATGGTGTTCAGACGAAAATGGTGTTGGTGGTTGTGACAATAACAAAGATGACAATGATGACGACAACAACATTAATGAGGTAGGAATGAAGACAATAATGGTGGTAAAAACAATAGTAGTGGTGAAGAAGGTAGAGGCATAAACAATAATGGTGGTGACAACAATGATAGTAACACAATGGTGAAATGATGTCATAAGTTACAGATAGTGATATTGATGATATCGATAACAATATGAATAATCACTATTAAATATAGTAAGAATGTATTTTTTTAAAACTACAAATTAAATTTATTTATTTTTGTTTTAAAAATAAATATAAAAATATTTTAAAATTAAGTTTACGATCATATTAAACACATTTTATATTAAAAATAAAAAATTTACTATCATATTAAACAAATCATAAATTGAAACAACTCCATGCCATAAATTATTATTTGAATTACAATTATACTAGTTCATTTTTCTAATAAAATTATATTTTAAAAAAATCCAACTTTTTAGGATTAATTTTTAACTTTTCAATCAAACTTACAAAATTAATAACAAAATTATAAACTTGTAAACAAAGATTACATGCTTAATAAACGAGTAAGTCATTTTTTTTAAAAGAAATTACTAAAATAAAATCATTACTTTACGATTTTAGGTCAGCACAAGATTATTTCAAGCATAATTCACAACTAAACTAATGTTAATTGAAGTATAAAAATTATTAAATCCATTTGTCTCTTTCAACGAGATTTTTTTTTCCTTTACACGATCAATAATTAAATTTTAGTCGGCATGCTTTTAATTTTAAATTATTTATTAATTATGGTAGGCTTTATTGGTTTTTTTATTTTATTTTATATTAACAATTGAATATTGTCTATCTAAATTCATCAAGCAAATTTACAGTTTATTCATGGTTGTTTTTTTTCCCACCACCACCCTCTTCTGTTGAGCCAAACAAGGCCGGAAAACTTCAGAGGAAGAATTTACAAAATCCAGTCCTCAAAAACAAAAAATTGTTTAACTTTAATTTATTTATATCAACGTAAAAGAGTTTCATACAATGTATTACGTGTTGAAAATAAATAAATTAGTGGATTGTAAGGATAGCATGCGTTTTCTCCAGACAAAAACAAATAAATAAAAGTCCTTTTAAAATCAAACCCAAAGTACTTAAAACAGTTTCCTGAGTCCAGAAGTTTTGGTCAATAAAAATATTTTGGGCCCAAGTTTTGGATACAGGATGAACTGAAAACTGGGTTGTGACGTTAACAATTACTTAGACTTTTGGACCGTGGACAAAAAAAAAAGAAGAGCAATTGTTATTTATATTTTTTTTAACTATTAATATACCTTATTTATTTATATATTTTTTAAAAATATATCTTTTTTTTTTTTTTTTAGAATGTTAAAATTTCAATACATTCTGAAATTACTTTTTAAATTTTTTTTAACATTCTTAAAAGTATTTTTTAAATGTGGAAATGTTAAATTTTTAAATTACAAAGAATACTTTTTGAAAGTGTAAAAATTTAACATTTGGAAAATACTTTTCATAAGTGCAAGTGTTAAAATATTAATATTTATGAAAGCATCTTCCAAAAGTCAATAAGAAAAAAAAATGGAACATTAATTATATTTAAATTATTTTGTGTTTGTTATGCATTGATATATCTACTTTTTTTAAAAAAAATCTTTATAAAAAATTGAAATTATGAGATTCTAAAAAAAATCAAAAGAATATGGATTTCAAAAATGCATTGACACTTCAATAACACTTATGACAAATCTTTTAAGTGAAATAGTAACTGAAATTCTGTTTAATTTGTCGATGAAGTCATTGCTATAATTAAAGAAACAAAACTTTTATAACAACAAGAATTACAACAATGCACATATATTCTTTGGAACTACGATTTCATCTTTATAGACTAATACAAAGGTTATTCTTTTAAAAGCAATTTTATGTCCTATTTTTTTTTAAAATTTGGCTTTGAAAAGTACTCTTTAAAATATGTTAAATTTTAACACTTTTAAAAAGTACTTTTCATAATAATAAAATTTTAACACTTATGAAAAATATTTTTATAATATATTAAAATTTTAACATTTCTAAAAATTACTTTTTACAAAAATATTAAAATTTACTATTTAAACCCCAACTTAGTGAAAAGACAAAAATATCCTTTTTGATATTTAGTTAAAATTACTTTTGATAAAAACATGTTTCTATTGAGTAAAACTATCACAATGAAAATTTATTTTCAAAAAAAGTTAATACAACAAAAGTTTGTTTTCGCTTTGTTTAAAAAAAATTAACACAACAAAAATTTATTTTTGTTATGTTTTTATCAAGATTGTTTAAATATATTTTTTTAGATTTCACATACTCTTAAGTATTTGAAACTCAGTAAAAATATAATTGCCAAGTAATAATACGCTTAACAATTAATATAATATATTACATCTTCTAAAATAAAAAGAAATTGAAATAATCTTCTCTATTTAAAAGAAAAAGGAATTTTCTATTGTGCATGTTTAAAATTAACATTCACACTTGTTGAACTACTCAAGTGGTAGATAAATTTAATAACCCATTATTGAGGTATGAAACTTCAGCTCAATCGATAGGATCATGCTCACTAAAGGAACAACATGTCTCCCCTTTATGCAGTAAAGCCAAGAAATACTATTGTAGCCCAATTTTTTTGCTAATTGCAATGTGTCGAGGTAGACTAAATCATTTTCTCTCACAAATTACTGCTATATCAATATTTGGTTGATTAATGGTGAGAAAAGGATTTGAAGGCTTATAGTCTTGCTAAGGCTAGTAACTAATTGAGTACTGAAGGAAGAATGGTTTGTTAATTATTGCATAAAAAATTATGAATAGTACGCATATGCTAGCAAGGTGTTCCTAACGGGATAAGAGTCCAAAATTAACAATGACATTCAATAAAACATCCAAATAGGCTTTCCATGGTTCAAATATTATGATTATGTTATGATTGGTTATTGAGGTATGCATTGATTTTCTCAGTTTTTTTTATCTATCTTAGATTTCTTTTCGTATTATGTACATCGATATTGCAACTTCTCAAATTAATGAAACTACTTGTATTAAATAATAACAACTATGGTAAGGGTTAAAAGGATATTATTTCTAAGTCTCTTGTAGTGCAATACCATAGAGGTGAGGAGTTGACTGTTAATCAAATCAAAGGCAGGAGGTTATTCAAACAAACCCTATAACCTTGTTGATGCTGTAATAACTTAACATACTCATGTTGCAAAATGGTAGAACTTGTGAATATTGCTGAAAGAAATAAGTTAAACAACACAGACAAAAGTCATTTTCAATCCAAATTTCTGTAAATCTCATGTCCCATTCCAAGGTTAGACATCTTTGATATAACTAATCTTTTCCTTAAGATTTTCTCTAAACCAATGCGACAACGAGAAACCTCTTTGTGTGTTTGAGTATTTGCTACTTAATTTTGGATTATTTTTATTTTATAAAAATAAAGTAATTTGTTTGAAAACTTTTCGCATAAAAGTAAATTTATAGTGAAATTTAGTATAAATTTTGTAACGTGAAAGCAATTTTTTGTCACTCTTACCATATGTTTGGTACTTTTGCGTCAAAAATAAAACATTTGTGTTAAAAATGTGAAAATTAGAAATTATATGAACTAACTTCTATTTGGATGTGAGAATAAAAGCATGTATATTACCTAAATTGACATAGATTCAATTCCTAAAAGGCTTTTAGTCTAAGACAAGATATACTTTTTTACTGTAAAATAACATTTCTCTTGTGAGCATGGTGGGTTAGGTTTTTGAACGTGCAAATTCAAACCCACGACTACTATTAAACTGAAAGTTTTTATTAAGTAAATTAAGTCTACAATATTTCATATAATTTAAAAAATATTTATTATATAATTAACTAATTTTATATTAATATACAATGTTCTATTTTTGAATTTTATTATAAGATTTAAATTAAAAGTGTGATTTGATCATTTTTATAAAGTTTAATCTAAAATATTTTATGTATTAATTATTATTTTTTTACAAAAATACTCTTCATTAAAGTTAATCCTAAAATGATATGAGATTGAGAGGAACATGATTTATTAATGTTGGTTAGGGATAATTTTGAAAAGAAAAATATTAATTTAAGATAAATTTAATGTTTTTAGCTAAGTTAGTCAAAAATTTTAATCTTAATAAATTAGATAATTGGAGTCTTATAATAAGTACTAAAGATAATTACATTTTTAAAAAATATAAGATATCATATAGAATGACAATATTATTGACATGACATGGTGACATATCATCGTGAAACGAACAACTTGATAACATGATATTATCCATGTGAAATTATGTTGATTATTATTGTGTTTGTAACATAAAATGATGGTAGGAACAAAAAATAGGTGATTTGACATTTTTATAAATAAAAGATTAAAAAATATTTTTAGAGACTAAAAAATGTGTATTTGTAGGAACAAAGACAATATTTATTCTATTAATCTAGTTTAAAAAATTTGATACCATTTTAGCCAATTTAAAAATAAAATTTTAAATTTTAATTAAATTAAAAGTAATAGACATGAATTTAAAATTTTGTATCATTTATTTAAAATTTATTTTTAATTTATTACTTTATCTATATAAACTTTATAATTTAAAGGGGTTGTCTAATCAAACTACCTAATCTAATTAATTTAGAGTGTGTTCTATTCTTTAGTGACATCAAACTTTATGTTCAAATTACATAGTGCTTGCTCCTTTAGTTAAAGAGACTAACAAGTCATTGAACTATTTCTCAATTGAAGTTGTTAGACCAATTAATATAATTTTCTTAAGAATGATTAAAGAATATACACCCAAAAATGTATTTGTCTTAAATTGACATGTGTTCAACACACAAATTTACATATATGGATACAATAAAAGAATTGATCAAACTTATCATTATGGCAAAGCAACAATGTACAGTTCATGTTTATAATACATTAAAATAACAAAATTAAAGATAAAGTTTTTGAGAAACAACCATTTGTTTTACTTTATTTTTCAGTTTGCTTTCATCTCTTTTGTGCAAGAAAGCATGTCCTCCATATTATATCAAAACATACAAAATTATAATTACACAATAACTAATAATGAATTATCCATCGAGAAATACAAAATGCTTGTTCTAGCAACTCTTTACTTCTATAATCTATAGTTACAAAAACATGTACATAATATATGAACAAAAACTTAATCTTATTAATTTTTCCTCCATGCTTACTTCAATTCTAAGTTATCTTGAAAGGAGGGGATTTGAGAGCAGGATTAGCAAAAAGGCATTTAATTAGTCCCTTTGCTGTTAGCTTATATGCTGCTTCTGTAAAATGGGGTCCATCCCGATTTATTTGTTTTGAAGGATTTGAGTAAACCGTTGCAGCAGGATTTCCATAGGGTATTGTTGGACTTACATTGTAAACTTCACCTTTTCCACAACATGCTTTGAAGGTGTCAATCTTACCAGAAATAAAACCTACATTACATACATTATGAACATGATAAGAATAATTTGTAGCAAAATTAGCAATTAGATTTATACTATAATATAATAAAAGAAAATATAAGTACAACCCACCATATTGTTTTAGTGATTAAAATAAACCTATGGCAAAACCATAGTAATCAAAGTATGTTATCTTAACATGTGGATTCTTTTGTCTCAATGTCTCTATAGCCTTTTTTAGTTGTTCATTATAGTACTCAATGAAAACATTATATAAGCTGTCAAGCACCCAAATTGATCTTAATCATCTTGCTTATCACTTTTCACTATTGTCAAAATAGTAGAATTACACCTAATTGGAAAGTTTTCTGGTACCACTAGCTCTACTACTTCTTCTATTAATTTCTAGCAAATGAAACAAAAATAAAATTTAATTTACAATTTATAATCAATCATATTTCAAATCAAGTTTAATTAAACTATTAAAATTTAAGTTGACATAAATTTGATATAATATACAAAGGTGGTATTGGTAATTGCTTCAATAATTGGTGGAACCATTTCATGAAGTTTTGTCACATTTTTAGATGGAATTATTGCATTAATGTCATTCCCACCAATCTCCCCCACTAGAAAGATAATTTTTTGAAGAAATTATCGTACTCTATCATAAAAAGGAATAAACTTTGTTAGTCATATTGGAATTATGTTTAAATATTCAATAAAAACATTATTAGAGGAGTTTTGGTAAAACCTTTGCTTTTACAGAGGGAGGGTTTAATCTTCTTAAACCAATCAAGTTAAATACTTAATGAATAAGCAGCTTCTGGTATATTGATTTTTTTTTTTGTACAAAAAAACTACTATCAAGTGTAGTTGAACCAATGTATGCAAAATTTATTCCTTTCTTAATGTCTTATCCTTTGGTAAGATTCAAATAGGATGACAAGAATGACAACCCATATGCCTCAGCTACAATTAAAATGATCATAGGTTAGTGTAATCAACAATGTGTGATTACTAAGATATATATTGTGTCATACTTATTTTCATGCAATGAAATTTTATTTATTTTATCTAAAGAAAAAGAAAAAAAGAGAGTAAAATTATCTTAGACGTCTATAATTAGTTGTCCATTTGACAAACGCCCAAAAGCATGTTTAAAGTATGTTGAACCATAAGGACTATTGGTATGCATAGCTGGGCGGTGTTGAGCAGTATTTCCAGTGTCACTTAAAGAGTCACCTAAGTTGAAAATAGCTTCATATGGAAGAACATTAGCATTTAAAACAACATTTTCAAGGAAACCACATGCAAATGTTATGCTAAAGAGAATGGAAATCTTCATGTTTTGGTATGAATTAGGACAAATAAACTTATGGGTTATGATGTGTGTTTAGAAATTGGAATTGAATGCTTCATATACTGTCACATGAACCATCCCTTTGTTTTGTCACATATCTAATTTTGACATGGTAATAATTAGTATGATTCTTAAAATAATGAGTTGTGAGTTGTATGCTAAAATATCTATTTAACTAAAACATATCCTTAAATACAAGTTTGTTACTTCTCTGTGCTATTTTATGTTATTTGTTTCAATTTTTTCTATAACTATCATGCATAAAATTAGATCTCTATTACAAGATCTATACATTGTAAAAGAAATTATAAATGTTTTTATATATACAAAGATAAAAGGTGTTTTCACCCCTCATTAAATTTAGATTTATATATTAAAAATTTCAAGAAACATATATGTAAAAAATAACTAGTCTAATAAATATTACTTAATGTTACAATCTCTAATCATTTTTATAAATTATTGTTTGAGAAGCTTTTTAGTTTCGTACACTACTAAAAAAAACTTACTACTGCAAATTCATTAATAGTATTTTAAAAAATATGTTGAATAAATTAGTGAAAATAAAAATAAAAATATAAAAGCTAATAGCTTATATGTTATATATTAGTTAAGATAGCTTAAAAATTATTAAAATAAGCTTATACATTAAACAATTTTTAAGAAAGATTTTTATATTTTGCAATGCTTGTAGCGAAAAGAATACATACATGACCACAATTTCGAACTGCTTCACTATACTCATTGAATTTCCTTTCTATTTTTTAAATATAAATGTTGTATGCTTTTCTCCTCACTGTATACCTAAAAATTGTTAACCGCAAGATTTATTAAAAGTCTAACTTGGAAGTATATGTTTCTTGATATGCTAAAATTGATATTTGTATATTATAAAATATTTTATTTTATGTTATTTATCATTTATTTTTTGTCAGTAATAATATTAAGTAAGTTATTATCATTTAAATTAGTATGTATTTTAATAAATAAAATATTATAATTTTCTCAAAATACTAGTTATACCTTCAAAATAGATTTTTAAGAATATGTCATATAAAAGTGACTTTAATCTTTTTGTATTTTTTCTTAATAATTTTATTCATAACGTAACTTTCATATAATGTGCTCATATTAATGTACATTTAAGCAATTTATCTCTACTTATTTAGTATTCTAAAACTTTAATTAACATTAATTTGACTTTTAATTTTTTTTTAATATATATATCAATTAGTAATTAAGTCCTTCAAATAACATTCAATATTATGATATATACAAAGTTTTCATTTGATTGCGAATTTCTCCCTGCATGTTTGTTTCAAAATCCTTTCATTTGGTGTTAGTTTAAACCCTGAACCAAAGCATTCACATTTAGTTTAAGCAATTAGAAGATAAAGACATCTTTATCTTTCCTTCAAGTTTTTGAATAAAATGAGCCTATAAAGCCATGAAAGAAACTAAAAGAGCTCACAAGGTCATAATCCTCAACCCCCTTCCTTTTGAAGTTTTTTTTTTTATTAAAAAAGAAGCAAACTAATTGTTTGTAACTTTGAGTTTATTGAAGGCTATAAATATTGTGTTACATGACTAATACAAATAAATTAAAATAAACACATATCTTTCTGTAAACTTTTTTTTATCATTATTTCTTTAAATGAATTTATTATGTGTTAGTTATATCTTATAAATGAAGAGTTATCTACCCATAAAATATGGATGAGTCTTATGTAGTCTCAACTTTCTAAGATAAGAATACTAATTTGAATCATAGGGAAGTAATGTTTGTGAAAATCATAAAATCAGATTGCATATTGTAGAATCATCTTACTTTTGTCATCAAACGTATAAAAGATATGTGGTTTGAGTAAAAAATTAGTTAGTCAGTTCTTGTTTTTTGTCGTATGTTAATTAGATCTTTGATATTACGGTGAATTGGTTTTAATTAAGTGAAATTTAACTTATTTTAGTAAAATATTTAAATTAATAATTAAAAATATATTCAATCATGTTGTTGAAGTAATTAAACCATTAAATTTACAATTTTAAGCTTTTTTTTTAAAAAATTACATATAATTTATTATTAGTCAATAAACTAAAATTAAATCAATATATAGATTAGAGATAACTATTATATATCCCTTGTCAACAGGAAGGAAATAATTCTAGGATTAAAAATTTATATTACAAGAGAAAATGTAATAATTGGGCCAAGTATAAATAATTAATATGAGATTCATAAAGGATGGGTGTCAAACTAAAAAATTCACTTGCATGTTTTGGTGGCTTCACCAAAATGTTAAACTCTTATAATACCTACACTTGACTTAATTTGCCACCTCCCACGATAGCTTAGAAGAAAAGCACTTAGCACGTTAGTATTGATGAACCTTTTAATTCTAAGAACATATTTTTTAATTCTTTTCCCCTAGCTAATATCACATTTTTGGTATGACATAGTAAAGAAAGGACAAGTAATATGCATAGATATTAATGACATTTTATTCTTGATAACGAAGAATATGTCATCACACAAATATCATAAACTATTTTATATTATGTGACATTGTGATCTTGATAATGCTGGTTATAAATATGGGGTTCCATCATTCCATGTTTGACATCACAAAAGTTTAGACGAATTTGAGAGGTAAATGAAAGTAGAGAGATCTATATGTAGATGATGAATCATGTCTGGTAGTCTAGTACTGTTATAGTTCCTTTATAAGAAGCTATTGAGTGCAAATCTTAAGTTTAGGAATGATTTTTATTAACAAATATTTTATAAATATTGATTAAGAAACATTTTTAATGTCCTAAAAACATTGGTCAAGTTATTTTTAATGATTGACAAGGTAAAAAGAAGCACAAACTGCAAAGAAGGAACAATAAAAAAAATCTCAAACCAAAAGATATACTGTGAGCATGATTTGCAAAACCAACAGCAAATGATGTTTTAATTTTTTTTCTCTAAATATGTGATGCCAACAGACATGCATTAACGTTTAATTGGATTGGCTTGATGATTTCATGCACTGCAGAGGCAAGATCAAGGATTTGATGCACCCATGCATTACCAAGAGGCCTAAACATTTAATTGTAAGAGAAACAACAAATGCTAGAGAAATAACACGTATATATACTCATTATAGAAATTATCGTAGATCTTTTAAATAAAGAACTTAAACTTCTTGTATTGGCATATTATTTTGAAATTTTAGGAATTCTAAGGTCTTAAAATAATAAAATTTTATATTTCTTCTTTTATTATTTCTGTTGTAAAATGATTATCTTGTAACTTTATTGCTATGTCATTTATCTTTTATTTCCTTGGTGAAAATGTTCTTCAAAGTGTTCATCTACTATTTCTTTTCTAGAAATGGTGTTTCATATATATGAAACGTGTCTATGATCTCCCAGGGGATTGGTTATACTTTGTTGTAAAGATGTATTATTGATAGTTGAATGTGTTTTAAGGATTAGTGTTGTTTTGATTTGTAATTTGACTCCTTGATATATTTTTTACTATTTGATTCTAAATGGTAGTACTGAAGACACATAATCAATATTTATTTTGAGTTTTGATAAGCTAACACAGTTTCGTTATGAATTGAATGACATATTAATGAGTCGAAATATTAATTCTTTCGTTTAAAATCTTGATTTTTAAACAAATTCGAATAATTAAATTCAACTTACTACTAGTTATTAAATAGAACTCGATTAATAACGTAACTTTGTAAAATTGAACAAGTACATATGCCTTTTTTACGAAGCATATTTATTCTATTTAAGTTCCATTTAAATAAAATATACATGTCAAATAAATCAAGTTGGCAAAATTGTCAATAATTGTAAAGCTAAAGTAAATAACATGCAACATTCAAAATATTGAAGAGCAATCAAGCTTTGAATAACAAATGCATATAAAACATGAGAATTTGAATATGTAAGAAAACTTGAAAAATAAATACATAAAACTAAAGAAAATTAGAGGAAGAAAGAAAGATTAAATGCATCAAAATCTATAGGAAAGTAAATAAATTGAAAGCAATTAAAAAGAACAGCTTAAAATTTGCAATGGAGGTTAAAAACTTAAATTTAAAAGAAAGGTTGAACCAACAAGGTATAGTATAATTGGTATCTAACCGTGTTTTTTAAGCATGTTATTATATATTCAATTTCTGTCCATATAAATAGAAAAAAATTACTGAGAAATAAAATTTATTTCAATAATTATTACGTCTTAAAAGGAATTAATTTTTAATTATCAATTGAAAGATATCAATGATATACAACATAAGAAAGGATGAGAAAAAAGAATAAGAAATAAGAAAGAGAAATTTCAATTTAATGTAAACAAAAAAAACTTATACAAACACATTTTCTCTTGAAAAATTCAAGTTTAAATAACGATTTTCAGTGTTTCAGAAAAGAATATTAATGTCTGACTCAAATTTAGGTGAGAAAATGAGTGATAAATTATGAAATTTTGATCATTAAAATAAATAAGATCAAATTAATTTTTTGTCCAAGAATCAAAATAAAAACTTTTACGGTCAGAGAAAATACTCATATAATTTAAACTCAACTTGATCTTTTAGAACAATAAATTGTAAAAAAAAAAAGTAATAAAAAACGAATCTTAATAATAGCAAACTGAGTTATAGGATCTCCATCTTAATAATGGAAACAAATCTAAAAAAATAAAACAAATCCTAATAATATCAATCATAATTCTAATGAAATCAATCTCTAATCCTTATTGAATCTATAAATAATAATTCAAAATTTTAGGTAATACATAAACTATTCTACACTTTATTTTGGGTCTTTGTGTTCTTGAGCCTAGTCATGGAAGACGTTATTCCTGTTCACATTAGAATTGTGCATTAAACTTAAATTGAAAAGTAATGTAAAGGTTTAGAAAATGTAAATTGAATCTTAAGAAAAGAATAAATAAGATGAAAAAGGTTAAAAAAGTAAAAGAAAATGACCAATAATATAAATTGCGAGAATTAAAAGTCAAAAGTAAAGTAAATTGCAATAAATGTAAAGACTTTATTAAAATATTTGATTGGAAACATATACTCAAGTCATTTAACCAATAATCATTTATTTATGACACATCATAGGTGTTACACAGTACTTTGTATAAGTGTTTTAAAAAAAAATGAAATATAAGGATCTTATTTATAAATTTCAATTTTATTTGTCAAATCAAACTATACAGTAATCATGAAAATCTATCATCTGTCTTAATTTGTATGTAAAAAATAATTGTTGTTATTTTTACTTTAGTTTAAACCCTTGTGCCAAAAATATTGATTAATCTGACACTTAACTACTTTTTAGAACTTTCATTTCTTGATTTCTTTGATTTTTACTCTTAAGTCGAATCCAATCTCTTTGACAAAAATCACTTTTGTTCAAATATAAATTCCAACTTCGAAATATAATGTTCAAAAATCAAAATGGACCAATAAAATATATCTTTCAGCATTTAGAAAATCTTTACAAATTGACATTAACATACATATAATAAGAACGTATATAAACAGTAATACGAAGAACGTATACAAATTGACACGACACTTTAACTTAAAATATCAAATTTAACTTAATATTTATTCATTTTTATCTATTATAAAACTAAAATTTATATTTATATTTCAATATATTGATTTATAAAATATTGATTGAATAACATATTAATCTATCTTATTTTTAGGAGATATTTAGTATAAAGAAAATTTTTATTTTTCATAAATATAAGGCCAGAAATATTGGTTTTTCATGTATGGTACATTATTAAGAAAAACACATTCTCTTAGGAATATTTTTTTTACCTAAGTTTCACAAAATAGATCTAAAAAAAAGTAAAAATCTAACTTTGCAAAATAGGAGAAAAGCTTTGATTTCGTAAAAAGACCATGATACTCTTGTTAACTAATTTAATACAATTATTTAAAGTTTTAGAATTTTTTTTATTAAATGTCATAAATAATTAAATTGAAGAGTAATAAATACTAGTAAATATTCTTAATATACTTATTATAATTTTAGAAATAAAAATAATTTTGTAAAATATATTGTTTTATTTTTTATTATATTAAACATATACTTTTTAAATTATTTTTATTATTTAAATCTTTAAAAATCATCAAATTTTTA
>JAMLFT010002044.1:0-27523 GCA_026544285.1 Pachyrhizus erosus | reverse complement strand
TTTATCTCTATATATATTAAAAGTATGTTTTTTAATATTTATAACAAAATATTATATTTATATATGTGACAAATACTATACTATATATATAAGTTTAAGTTGTGATATATTTATGACAAATATATATAATTATATGTTATATTTTATCTATCAAATTTAACTGTGTGAAAATAAATAATAGCAAAATTGTATCTACGAGAGATTCAAACTTTTTTCAATTGATAGAATACAACTTACCATCAAGCTCAAATTGTAATATATTTATGACAAATACAGTATCTATATGTAATTATTTGTTGTATTTTATCTATCAAATTTAATACTTGTTCATGCGGTTCAACTAGTGACCCTTTGGTTCAACCAACGATCCGATAACCTGTTACCTCGACCGATTCTATGACTAATCTGGTTTTTAAAACTATGCTTGTTAAGAGAAAGAGTTAACCTTGGCTGAGAACTACAGATCATTGTTTCTTACTAGATATACTTCATATGAGTGTTTTAGAGATTGTAAGATATGGGGGGATGATAAGTTGTATATCTATATATGAGGAATGAGATAGGATTGTCCTATACTTGCAGGAAATCATTGTGATTGATTAAATTTTGTCATGACACATAAAGGAAATTAATATTCCTTTGTTGTATGTGAACGTGCTGCATTTGGTGTTGCTAATTTTGATCATATTTTATCAGCTCATATTATTTATATAGTCAATTTTATGAATGAACAGATTCCATTCTTTTTCCTGAAGTACCAATTGCACTACGTTTATCCAGCCATCTTCTGCTTGGTGTGGTGAGGATATATTCTAGAAAGGTGAATTACCTTTTTGATGACTGCAGTGAAGCCTTGCTTAAGATTAAGCAAGCTTTTCGCTCTGCAGCAGTTGATTTGCCACCTGAAGAGTCTACTGCACCTTACCATTCCATCACCTTACCTGAGACTTTTGATCTTGATGATTTTGAACTGCCAGATAATGACATTCTTCAAGGGTTAGTTCCTAAATATTTGATTATATGATCATTTGTAGATTTAGCTATTGCTTACCGTTGTGACCTTTTTACTTAAGTTGGTTTCTATCTAATTTAGTATGTTGAATTTCACTTGACACCATCTGTCAGTGATTTTATCTAATGTTATGTGTCAGTTTTTTCCTTGGTATTTACAGATGACTGATAAATTTTTTATAATAATGCCTGAATTTTTAGGTTGCTGATATTTTATTTGGCTGTGCCTTTTCAGAACTGCTCTATATTCTAAATGGTGATTTTATGTAAGATGGTTCATGTGGAAGATAGGTATATTGGTTTATTAATGGAAGAATTTACATGTTGTGAACTTGCAGTAACTATGTTGATCACCATGTCAGTACTAGGGAGCAGATTACACTGCAAGATACTATGGAGGGTGTGGTTTACACTACTTCACAGTTTGGCTTGGATGGTTAGTATACCTTTTTGTCTCTTTCTGTTTATCTTTGTACTGATTTTTTGATAGTGAATTTTAAATATGCAATGGAGAGATCTGTGCTAAGTAATTTAATGGCATATATGTCTTGCAGAGCGCTTTGGTGATGGTGATGCCTCTCAAATTGGGTTAGAACTTGATGAGGTAATTTGTCTTTTTATTTCGGTTTTCCACATCCTATGCATAGAGCTGATTGATGAAATGTGATCTGTGTGGCTTTAAGGCCCCAACATACTGATTTGGATATTATGGTTTGTTATGTGGTTATAACTAGGAAGCATAGATGTGCCACCTTGGTGGTAATATACTAATGTGATATATATGCATCTGAGATTTACAGGCCTGGTATGCCTGATAAAAATCTGACGCATTTCATTTGCATCATTAGTAGATCTGTGTTGTGCATTTATCTCTGTCAGGAATAGGAATGCTTTGCTGTTGTCTACCATCTGTTTTATGAGTATAGGTATGAACCTTTGGTTGTTGTTGGAGCACTGTTATACTTGATTTGACCTGACACATTTGTAAGCAAAGTATATTGATTTGTACTACTGTGGAAGATAATTGATTTAAAATTGACTATGTAGAATTGAAGATACATTTTTCTTATTTTACTTCTGGAGATATTAATTTGATTTGATAAATCAGGTTTTGTTAAATGACAAAGCTGCTACATTGGAGCATGATGACTTTGATGCTAGTCTTCAAATGTCTCATCAAAATGATGAAAAAAAAGAGGAGGTAAGCAAAACTTAAGATGAAAGACAGTGGATGCAAGATTGACTTGATATTTTGAAATATTTGCACATCTATCAATCTTTAGTTTTGTTCCTTATTGTATGCTTCATTTTTCTCTCTTTTCTTTGTTAAAGAGTGGATGAAATGAAAGCAATTCTGTTAACTACAGATTGTAGTTTCTTCTCATTTTAATCAGTGATCTGATTTGTTTTGAACAGATTGGTGTACCCACTGCTGCTGAAGTTGGTGAATATGCTGAAGGTCCATCAACCCCTGGACTAGAAGAGCCAAATTTATTTGGAACTCAGATGGATCAGGGCAATAACAAAGTTGATTATCATAATTCAGCAGATTTAATATCAATGGAGGCCACACAGAAAGAATCGTTGGGTCACCAAAGGGAGAATGATGTAATTGGTTGCTTCTTGCAAAATAATGGGAATCATACTTCTTTAGATTTGCATCATGAAGACAATGGCTGTAATTTGGTTGAAATGGATAGTAAAAAAGAGGAGCAGGAGCATATAACATGTCAGGTTGTGATGAAGGATCAAGAAAATTTGATACCTAATGATCATTGCTTAAATAAAGAGTACCCTACCACTCTGTTACCAGAATGTGAAGGTGGGATGATCAATGCTTCCAATGTACCTGAGAAGGAGGAGGACTTGCAAGATGGAGTTTTGATGAACAATGACCCAGTTTCTGCCCCTTTGGACCAAACTGTTACAAATTGTGTTGTTTCTGCTCCTTTAATGAACAATGAAAATGTTGCTTCTCCTGGCTGTTCTCGTGTTACTTCTGATCAAGACGACCTCTCATGTAAACCATTGTCTAACATAGATGAATCTCAGGGGCCAGGATCAGATGGTCATTTGGAGGATGGTAACACATTATCAAAGCATGAAGTTCGAAATGACATTGAAATTTCTAAGAGTGAGGGGCAATCCTGTCCATTTGATGATGCTCAAGTATTCCATGTTATTAGTCCTGTAGGATCACCTGGTAGACCTGAAGTTGTTGATGCGGAAGCTCAGGCTTCTCAAGAACTGAAGGAAGCAGAGACTTTAAACCATGAATCTCATGGAGCTGTGCAGCCCACTGAGTCGATCCTTCAGCCATGCACCTCCCATTTGGGTCAGCTTTCTCTGTCATTTGTTGGAGGTAATAATATAACAAATTAATCTCACATCATTTATATTAATTTAATGGGTCTTATATAGCATAGCAGACGGGTCACTGTAGCGGTGCAGTTCAGTGTAGTGCTTGTCGTGGGCAAAATAGTGGCTGTAATGGATAGGATGGCAGCACTATCTCTTGATTCCAAAATGGCACACTAAACACTAATGTTAGGGTGTGTTTGGGATTTCACTTTTCCAAAGCAATATTTTGCTTATAAAGTCAATCAAAAAGCTTTTGTTTCTCACTTTCTATCTAAACCAAACCCTTGCTTCTGTGTATGACATCTCTCACCTCATTTCTCTCAATCCAGCACTCTGACAACTGGTTTCTCTTTGCTGGCAACTGGTTTCTCGCTTTCTCTGCCTGTGTTTTCTGTATATGCCTCATTTTTTTTGAGTTTTAATTAATTATATTGTATTGTATGTTAAAAATTTCAGAATAGCAGCTGTCCCACTATCTGCTATCCCGTTATAGCAATTTTGGGGCTGGCTACCATGCACCGCCATCCAGTATTTAAAACACTGAATTCAATTATTAACTTTTCTCTTTCTTCATTTGCTCTGCTGTATCGGCTGGAGTGGAATGGGCACATTACAAGGAGTTCTGTTATCAGTGTTGTCAGGATCGCACTAAAATCATGAGCATGCATGATTTCATGATTTTGCTGCCTGCTTCTGTGCTAGATCACGAGTAAAATCGTGAAGTGTTGGGTTCGGAGTAAGATTGTAGAATGATTAGTGTGAAATCAAACTTTGTTTTTTCTAATCTTGGTTTTTTCAGGTTGGGTTGCATGACCTGGTTTGGCGCAAATGTTTTTTAACCTGTATTTTGGTGCCCTAAATTGATACTTTCTGCTTCTCCCCCATTTTCAGACCTAGATGAGTACTGCCTATCTTCTCTCTCTCTTGCTTTCTCTCTCTTCCTCTTTGATTCTCTTGGCCGCTTCCTCTCATCGCCCAGTCTCAACTTGACCCTCTCTGCTGTGATTGTTTGCTGCTGTGCCTGTGGTGTGTTCAGTATCTCAGTCTCTCATTCTTGACCCTCTATGTCTGCTGTGACTGACTCCGTGCTCTGTTTTGCACTCTTGTTTTTGACTTGGATATGAATTTCAAATTTAAGTTTCTTTCATAGTAGTCAATCGCACGCCATCGCGCTGCGATCACAGGGTAGCAGAGTGGAGCAGCCCCTTGCCGCTCCTAGACAGTTGTCACGGAGCGTCTGGCTCTTGCGGCAGTCATGGCGCCATTCGTGGCCAAATTGCAGAAAATCACAGCAATTTGCAGGCTTTGCAGCTGCTCCTCCATTTGCACCATCATTGGACAAGGCTTGACGACCTATGCAGTCGCCAGACTAGGGTTGGCAATCTTTGTCGTAACCAGACAAGGCTAGGCGACCTTTGTCGTCGCCAGATAGCCTCTGCAACCTCCATCTTGCCGCCACTGGCCTCCCACGCATCCATCTGCATTGTCTTGCGTAGGAGCGGTGCAGCCAAACAGTGCAGTAGCTTATGAGTCGGATCTTAGGGCTTTAGTTTCTTTTTCTGGTCTGTTTTCATTTGTTGGGCCAAGTCCAAAAGCTTTTTTTTTTCTTATTTAAAACATAAGATATAACATGTAACACCGTAGCCTGGTGCACTCTAAAGAGTAATAATACCATAAAGTATAATAGTATTAACAAAATATAAAAACTGTTTAAAACATAATATACAATATAATAAAGTAAATAATAATACATAATAAAGTAAATAATAATAATCTAAATAAAGCACAATATGTGATATTAAACAATATATAATGTAATAATTAAATAATAATAATAACTAAATAAAACAATATATAATACTGTAAATTAAATAATAGTAATAACAATTAATAAATATAATAAGAAGAAATATATATAATAAGTAAAAAATATATAAAATATTATTAAACAAGTACATATATTGTTATTATATAATACAAACTATGTGTAAAAAGTTAGAAAAACTACACACACACATATATATATATATAAAATTTTCAAAATAAGAAGCCAAAAAACAGAATAGTGATCATCCTGCTATAGCGTTTTCAGGGAGTGACTCCTGTGTGCCGCTATCCGCTATTGACTACTTTGGTTTCTTTGTTGTCATTCATCTTTTTTCCCCTCAATATCTTCTGTATGTGTGTGTATGTGCCATGTATGTATAGATGTATAATTTTTTACATTTTGGTAGGATCTTACTATCCTTGTTGCAATCAAATGTTTTAAGATCTTTCAACCCCCTCTCGATCCTACCCGGATGTTGATCTTGACAACATTGTCTGTTATTATACTACAATTTTACATTTGTTTATTTTGGATAAGAGAAAAATTTATTCAGATAGAGAAGGAAGTTATAAAGAAAGGATAAGAAATCCAGAAGGACTAAAGATGATAAAACCAAAATCAACAAAAAAAGAATTAGGTATGAAGAAACATGCGGCATAGCATGCCAATCTCTCTGGAGATCTAAGGACACCCCTTTGAAGGGCCATGAGCAGAATCCCAAAGAAGCTAGAAAAGTACTGGGTTCCAAATTAACTCAATAGAAGATTGCTTTCTTGTAAAGGTTCTAGCATTTCTTGCTGACTAAATACACCAAGGAACTGCATCTTTAGAAAACTGTTAAAGCTTACTGGCATCTTTCCTATTACCAAATCCTCTGAACATGCAGGATCTTCTGAAGGTCCTTGGGACAAACCAGTGTTCACCAAAAACACTGAACAAGTTATTCCAAAGATGCTGTTGGGTGATGCAAAAACAAATGAGAACAAGATTCAGAACTCATTTTGATACTGAACAGTGTCACTATGATGCTCTGTTGACTTTAACATTTTGACGAATGTTTCTCATTTGAATTTTCTTTTTCTTTTCTGTGTGGGCAATTAACATTATAGTAATAGTACCCTTTTTATGTAATTTGAGTTGATTCTGTTTTGTTGTTAAGTTACTACATTTAATTGTATAATCCTGTTGATGGATATTATTAAACATGCACAATTCCATTTTTTTGGTAACCTGTTGCTTTTACTTTTTACAGGTGAAAAATGTCATGTAACTGATGTTTCAAATTCTGCTTTAAATTACCAAGAGACTATAGAGCCATTTGTATCTAAAGAAACGCCTGATTTGGGGAAAACAGATATGCAACTTGAGAGGCAGATATTTAGCGACAAAGCAGACAGTATGAACAAATCTGCTGCTACTGACATGCCGGAGCCTGAAAAGTTGCTCTCCTTAGCTTACCAGCATGACGGTGAAGCAAATGATTTGCTGATGGCATCTACTCCTGACATCCAGGGTGCAACTAAAGGCCATACTGGTGCTGCAGGAGTGAAGGGCATCTCCGGTAAAAAACGTAGCTACACAGAAAGCACTCTTACAGTGCAGAGTATGGATTTTGTTGAATCTTATGGGGGAGCTCAATCCAAGAGAACTGCCGAGTCTGTTCCCGATGATGATGATCTATTGTCATCGATATTAGGTATAACAGTGGACTTTTAATGCTTTTTGGTATATATTTAGTTACGGTGTGTATTATCCTTGAGTACGAGGTTGAGGCTGAAAGGAATTTGTTATTGGTCCAGTTGGAAGAAAATCTTCAGTTTTGAAAATGAAACCCAGTCCTGCAGCCCCTGAAATAGCATCAATGAAGCGTGCTCGTTCTGCACCGCGTACTAGTGCATTAAAGAGGAAGGTGCTTATGGATGATATGATGGTCCTGCATGGCGAGTATGTTTTTATAATGTTCCATCTATTCATTTGTACATATATATACACTTAATTTTATGTTTGATTAAAAATATAGTGAAAAGCATAATATTGTTTGTCACTGATTTCTCTAATCTTTCAGATATGAGAAATCTATTCTTCTTCCTTCTTTTTACTATTTCTGATACTTGATCCTTGTACACTTTTTTCTCTATTTAATTGTCAAGACATGCCTAGCTGAGCGACTGATTTTGTTGAATTAAAAGTAACTAAATAGCTAAAACCACTCAGCACAGTTGGAAGAAGAGAGAAATTTTCAGATCCGAAGTTCTTTTTTTTTTTTTTTTGAATCTTCAATATATGATGTGTATATTATGTTAAAAATAGCTGAAATCAATATTGGATGGTGATCCAGTTACCTGGCAAAATATCAGACCCATTTATTTAGACCTCTATTTTTCAACTTTTTGCACTATTTGTTTACCTGTTGTCATGGTCCCAAATTAACTACTCCCAGTTTGTCCGATGCCTTAGGCATAGATTTACTTATATTTATCAAAGGATAACTTGAGAACTGGTATCCTGCATAAATTGACTGGCAATATTTGTAACTTGTAATATACCCAAAGTTTTTCTACTTTCATACTTTGATCACATTTGAATTTATTTTCAAATTTATCAAGCCACTTTTGCTTTTTTGCCTTATATAGCATACCTCTCATTTTGGTTACCAGAATACTAATTGTTTTCCCTTCTTTCTTCTGAAGTACAATACGCCAACAGTTGACAAATACTGAAGACATTCGTCGCATACGGAAAAAAGCTCCTTGCACTCGTCATGAGATTTTGATGATTCAAAGACAATTTTTGGAGGATGAAATTTTCCATGAACCAATATTTACAGGTGAGTTGTGTGTTTGGCTATGTATATGTTGTGCTGTTGATTATTTGTAGCATTTGCTCTAACCTCTCGCCCCCTTGTTAAACAAGTTAAAATCCCTGAGATAACATGATTATGCTGATCACTAATAATTTGCATTTGTTATTCTTTTACTAGTCCTTCACAAAATCCTGAAAACAGAAAACAGATGAAAATAAGGTGGTATTTGTGTTACTTCTAGTGAAAACATATCAACTGAAAATGATAACATAAAACAATCCAAACACATTCCAAGTACATTTTTTGTTTTGCAATGCAACTTTTTCATGGTACTGATACATTAATTTTAAAACGAGGAAAAGGAATACTTGTATAATCATACATTGCATCAAATCAACTATTCTTCTAATGATAACATTTTCCTCCATTAGTGAGGCTTCTAATGTATTTTGTTTCATCTCTATATATTTTTTTAGAGTTGGATATTAATTTAGAAACATAAATGATGATATTTGAGAAGTTCACCCCCCTTTATGTTTTGGGCAGACTAATTGATAAACTAAATGTTTCTGAATCTATGGAATAGTCATATCAGTTCCATTTCAATTGTTGTCAATTGCTTTTCAAAATCCTATTTTTATGAGAGCATGTGGCCATCATTATTCTGATTAAACGATTTTCATTTACTTAATTTCACATAGAGCCTCATCATGTCAACTTTCCGTCTAACATTATCTATGTCAATTTCTCTCATTTTCCAGATTTGTCTACTGATTTGACTATTCTGCGAAATGAGACATTTGATCTGTCTGGAATCAAGGTTTGTGATTATGGTTTAGATAGTTCTTCCATAGAAAAAACAAATGATCAAGAGCCCTATTCTAGAACAAATACTGAAATTCATGAAGTGGAGGGTAATAATGAACCTATGGCAGTCCAACTTCAAGAAGATGCAGTCGAGGGTAATAATGGACCTATGGCAGTGCAACTTCAAGAAGATTCAGTGGAGGGTAATAAGGGACCTATGATAGTCCAACATCAAGAAGATGCAGTGGAGGGTAATAATGCACCTATGGCAGTCCTACTTCAAGAAGATGCAGAAGTGCAACCTACTGAGATACCTGTTTTACCTGAGAGTCATCAGTCTGAGGTTAACTTGGGATCTCATGATATTGATGCTCATGAGCACACAAATATAATTTCTTGTGTGGAGGAGCTTGACAGTTCTCAAAATGTTGAAATGAACAGTGTTGAAGGAAATATTGCAGTTTCTGAAGCAGAGAATTGCTCTGTTGGCCCTGGGCATGATTCTCCTTCCTTTACTGAAGTCTTTGAAAATCATTTTACCGCATCACTGACTCTTGTGGATAAAACCAATGATCTCGCTGGTTCTATCCATACAAACATATTGAGTATCCCAAATGCTGAGAATTTGAATACAATCCCTATTCCAGAGGATGAGTTTGTGGAGGATCTAGGCGATAGAAATGGAGTAGGTGCTATTGAGCATAGCATGGAAACTAGAACAGAAGTTCAAACAGATGGTTTGGAAGCCAGTGAGTTATATGCATCCTTGGCTACTGGCTCTAAAGAAACTGATGAATTTACTAATATCCAGGCTTCCTTTAATGGTGACCTACCATTAGAGGAAAATGGAAACAGCATGCTAGAGCAGTTAAATGAAAATCAAATTGTTGCTTCGGTCATGGAGTGTGATGACAAGGATGCAAGATCTGGCTGCATGTTTATTGAAAATGCTAAAGTAGATTGTTTACAATCTGAAACACTTGGTTTAGATGAAAAAGAGAGTTCTTTGAAAGATGAAGAAAACCCAGTCTGTCTGGAAGCTGAACTACAAAGTAGGATGTACCCTGAAATTAGGAGTCCTTTTGCAGATCAGAATGATGTAAGTTCTCTAGTTTGCCTTTAGTTAGATGCCTCTTTTCATTTATTTTATATGTTGGATTTGTCTCTTATTCTTCTACTAGATTCATTTAATACAATATATCTGACAAAAAATTAAGCACTGGTTGATAACATTGTGCTATGTGACTGAAATTTATTATTAGCAGAAATCTGTTTTTATTTCAAGATTTCATTTTTTTAATGAAACTGCTATTCAGGACTTGGTTGAATACAATTTGGTAATTTAGTTTGGATTTTAAGCAGGAGCAGAAATTGGATTTTGAAAGTGATAGTCTTCATATATCATTTTTTGCACTTTCTCAGTTCTCACAACAGTTAAAGCTAATTTGCTGGGAATAGTTTTTGTGGTTTCCAATCCTTTTCTGTCTTGTCTCTCTTTTGTTGTTTTGTATCAAGGCATATTTTTAGTGCTATTTCCTGAAGCAGTTCGTAATTTTCATGGCATATTTTTATTGTTGTTTCCTGAAGCAGATCATGTTCAACATATGCTGTAGCATGACATACAGTATGTTATTGGACTATCAATTACTATAAATGCAACTAGAAGCATGCATGATTGTTTTTCATTAATTTTCCATATAAATTAACTACAGTCTAACATTCATAGTGAAAATTGAACACTAAAATGTGTACAAAAAAAATAGTCAATAGATGTAGCAGCCCTAAAAATTAAAATTGGTACCAAAGTGATATGGTGCAGTAAGATAAGCCTAAGTTCCTAGAGTCCAGGAAATGAGCGATGTTTGTCATAACCTGTATTTTTTAACATTGCAACAATTCTACCCTCCACTTCTATTATTATGGTAGTAATGGTGAGCACCTCACCTAACATGAAAGGCACTCGTCCAACCAGCAAGTGACCAGCCTAACATCCTTCTGACACTTTGCCACTTCTCATTGGCATTGCCTTAAACTGCACCTTTGACCACACTGCACTTTTGGATGAGATGTTAGAATAAGTAATTCTGCTAATTTCATTATTCTGGATTTATACACATAAACTGTTTTCTATTGTGCTTGTACATGTTCCCTTTTTTCTGAAGAGGTTTATACATATATCTGTGTCATTATGGTTCTTGGCCCATTGGCATAACTATTGATAAATATTTTTGAAATTTGATTTTAAAGCAAATGTGATTTGCTGTTCCTAGCCTTTGGCTAGGTAGTTTTAATTAAGATGCTGTTTATGTGATATTTCTTTACTATTTCATTCATGCCTAATTGAGTTCTTTGGCTACATGGTGCAGGAAAATGACATGATTGCTAATGACACAGGTTTGCTTCTAAATGCTCTTCACTATTCATTTTATGAAAGTGCTAAATGTGTCAAAGTATTTACAACCGTATGGAATTGATATATAGGAAGTTTTCTGGTTTGATAAATCACATGCTGAAATACTGGCCTAGATTTGTTAATGTATGTAGCATGTAATAGGATATCATTCAATTATAGATATGCCTGCAGATTATAGATGTTAATTAGTTGTGTAGCAAATAGCAAGTCCCTTTTTGGTTCCCTCGTTTGTATTATAAATATGATGGATTGTGTATAAGCAATACACTTTTCTTTCAAACAATCTTGTATTGATATGCAAGGGTGAGTCATGGTGCAGCGGCAACGTTGTGCCTTGGTGACTGGTTAATCATGAGTTTGAATCTGGAAACAGTCTCTTTGCATATGCAGCGTACAATGACCCTCCCCCATACCTTTGCATAATGAGGAGCCTTCTAGGATTAGAAGTTTAGTCTTGCTTTAATATGGTATAGGAGCAGTGCCATAATCCTGACACTATCTTCCAAGTTTAAAAAATATATAACTTCTGTTTTGTGTTTTCTGTTTTCGTCCTGCTTCAGTCTGCTTGCCTTCTTCATAATACTAACACCTCTACTTGCCTTTTCTGGTGTTGGATTGGCCATTTGACCCTGCCACTGAAATCACGTGTCAATCTGTAAGATGCTAAATTTAATGTCCATAAGCATCTCAACGCACACATATATATTGGCAGCCTTCTGGTCATGATAGCATATCTATCCACTTTTTTTAGCCTTTCTTCCACAGTACAGACAGAATGCATTAGATTAGCTGTTTCAATGGATCCTTTATTCCAAACATCTATTATTCCCTCATCCTTGGTGCCACCTGGTTGAGTTCACCCATTTCAATCCAGTTTAGACTTGTCCACTCCTTTTCCTCCCCATTTCCCTCACCGAAAAATTGATCCACCCACTACTTCTGTTACTGTTTCAATGTTTCTCTGTCAATTTTCCAAACAAGGATATCATCATTGCATCTCAGAAACAACCACAACCACACACCAGTAACAGAGGAACTGCTACACCCTTGCAAATCAATTACTCAATAGAGACTTACTATCACTTCTGGTTCTAAATTAGAAAATAAATTACATCAAATTGTTATTACCAATTTACCATAAACATGTGGCATTACACTCTATCAAGCTACCATGACCCAGTTCTATGTAGGTTGAAAATGGTGTAATCTATGACAGGTAACATTTTCTAACAGAGGAACTTGGCAGTATGTCAAGTTTTAAACCTTGACTTGTTTATGGAGTTTGGTTTATCAGACTCTAAACCCTACATATCAGGTAGAAACTTAAGGAGGGTTCAAATCTATGAGTGATGAATAAACCAGTAATAAACCGCTACTAAAAAAACTGTTGGGTTGTTTTTGGATTTCAAACCTGATATAGGTTTGATCACAAGGACAAGGAGAGAAATAAGAAAGAGATCATCCTCCTTCTAGAAGGTCAATAGATTAAAAAATATTGGTGTTCTTTTTTGGATTAAGCTAGAACTAGAATGATGTATAGAAAAATGTGAATGAAGTCTTACATTGACAAGTGAAATGATCATTAAACCTAATGCTGAAAGTTTTGGGTCAAAATGTGCTGGCAATTTTGCAATATTGAGTCTTGATGCCACTGACATTTATCTCCATTCTCCAATGCTTATTCCCTCATCCCTCTCCCTCTTACTCATGTGTGTCATTATTATCCATTTATTTTTCCTTTATTTATTCTCTAAGGACTTGTTTGAGTAAGCTTATTTAGAAGTACTTCTAGAAGAAGGAAAAAATAAAGAGTTTTGCCATAAACTAAAATTAGCATATGTATAAGTTAAAACTCATATATTAGAGAAGTTATATAAGAAAACTTTTACAAATTAATTCAAGCATAAGCTAATTTTAGCTTATGGAGAAGCTCATTTCAATTTTTTCTTCCTCAAAGTGTTTTTGGATAAACTTATCCAAACAAGTCCTAAAAGACTGGTAATAGTCTAACCACTTGAGCATTACCACAACTAGAAGGCTCTTCGTTATCTTTTCCTGGAATTGTAGAAAAGCTGTATTTATAGGAGAGTATACATTGTATGTATAGTTGTGTATCAAGTAGTCTTCTGCCATCTAATTAATTAGTTAATATTAGTCATCAATTAAATCACCCAGAGTCAATCGCTCTTCATTTTAGATGTCAGCTTCCTTTCCTCAACACCTCCTTCATGACTCTCCTATACTTATAACAAGTTATTTTGTGCAGCTTATCGTCAGTGGATACTGGTTCTACCTTTTTTAATTTGTTGGGAATATGCAAATAAACATTAATGTGTGACAAATATAGGCATTAGTTGGTGAAGCAGGAGACTGAAGCTTTTATTACTCATATTTTTTATGTTTCTTTGATCTGTATTAAATCATTTTGTGTATACTCCCAGGGTTTTTGAATGTTGGTGATGATGAGATAATTGATGATGATGATGATTTTCAACCATGTGCTGAAGGAACCCACCTTGAAAATAGCGGATGGTCTTCCAGGACCAGGTTTGTGCAAAACTCTTGTAACTAACCTTTCTTTGCATAGAAAGTAATTGTACTTTGTTCCCTCATTGTTGTGTTGCTAATCATTATATGTATATATGTGAAACTCAGACCTAAAATAGTACACTTTGTCATGCTTATGGCTGTGTACACAAGTTCTCTCTTACACTTAGTGCAGTTCATATACTTTCATTTCTTGTAAAATTCCCCCCAGCCATTGCCTTAGATGGGATGGATTCCCTAGATGCAATGGAGAAATCACTGTGTCCGCAATTAAAAGGTGTCTTTCACTTGAAAGAAGCCCAGAAATTGTGGTTGTGTGCGGATAATTCAGTTTTAAGTCATCTTGACAAAGTAACAATTAATAAACAATGGCAATGTATTTTATTGGTATCTGGGTTGTTTAGAATCATGTAACAATTTTCTGTGTGAATTCATTTGAGTTTGGTAAGCTTTTAGCAGCGATTCCTAGTTTCATGTATGTTGTATTTCAATAACTAATTAGTGCATTTATTCATAGGGCTGTTGCCAAGTATCTGCAGACTGTGTTTGATAAGGAAGATCTAAACGGAAGGAAGGAGCTGCATCTTGACAATTTGTTAGTTGGTAAAACACGGAAGGAAGCATCTCGGATGTTTTTTGAAACTCTGGTATGCTCTTGAGAATTATTTTACATATATAATATTTATTGAATATCTACTGTCTAATGATCCTGTGGCATTAATTTAACATCTTCATGTTTTGGATTATAATAATTGAAATATTTTATTGGAGAAGAGAAAGAAATTATTAAGAATGGACCGAGGACAAGGTATTTTTTAAAAACACCCAGAACAGAAAGTGGAAAAGTGAATGAAAGAGAAAACTAAAAATGCAGCAGGGGTTACCCAATCTCTCTGCAATATGGAGTCAAATAGCCTTAAAATAACTGTGAGCTGAACTTCAAAGTGGCTGAGAACAGTGTCTAAAATTCTAAATCTTAGTCATAAAACATATTCTATTGATTTAGCTTTAATACTAGTTCTTAGTTGAATATTTGCTTTGGAGGGTCACAACTCTCTTTTATGGTGCGAGATTTTTCTAGTGCTCTCACACCTTGGATGTGTTTCTTAACATGCTTTGTTTGATTCTTCAAAGGCTTACTGGGAAACTTTTGATTGATTCGCATTCATTTTCACCCATGATTGCAGGTTCTCAAGACAAGGGATTATGTCCATGTAGAACAGACTAAACCCTTTGCCAATATTAGCGTAAAACCTCGAATGAAGCTTATGAAGTCAGATTTCTGAAACGTCATGTAGGAGTGGCAAATATAGTTGTAAAGATCCATTCGGTCGTAGTTTGGCTGGAATCTGCAGGGTTGGGATAATATTTTCAACATTTCTCCTCGCTCTAGCTATGGCTTTTCATTTATAATTTTTTGGAGATAGGATTTAGCTGTTCAGTTCAGTTTTAGTTCTTCAACGGGAGGGGGGTTGAAGTGGTACTTGTATCATCCTATTGATTATTCTGGGTCTTAATGTATATATTTTTGTAAAATGTCACAATTTGTAACTTACAGATGCTAATTTGTATGTTGTTTAAGCACATCCCTCCAAGTAAGCCTGATATTTTGCTTTCTCTAGGCATCAGATTTATGTAACAGAAAGCACCTTGTAATTTAACTGTCGGTGGACAAGGTACATCATTTCTGTATTTTTATAGTTTTATTTGTATAGTATCTAACTGTATTTATCCATTTAATAGTAGTTTTCTGCACATAGTCCATTTTAAGGTCTAGTTTTAGAGCGTTGCCCTCAATGGATAGGGTGGGTGCCTTGGCGTAAAATTCTTCTATTTATTTGGTTAAGTTTTGGTCCTTCAAAATATTATGGCCTTTTGTTTTAATCACTAAATTTTATTTAGTTTCAGTTTCTAAAAACAAAAATCGCAGGGTTTTAATCCCACATTTCGTTTGATTTTTTTAAAAAAATTACAAGGTCTAATAAAGAATTATAATATTTTCAGCTTCGGTAACTTAATATTCTTTATCCATTGGAAATCGCCTTTGCAGAAAAGGGAAGAAAATAATTCAAGGTGTTGATGCTTACATCAAACAAATTGACACGCTTCTAAAGGAGCCTAATAAAATGCATCGGCTATATTTATAAGTTCTGGTCTTTTCGGGGTTGGGGGGATTCTGTGTCCTTTGTTTTGTTACGGAAATATATTTTTGATTAAAAATGTCTAAAAAAGGTATAATGATTATGCAAGTGTTTTAAATGAATTAGAATTAAAAATATTTTATTAGTTTTTCAAAATTTAAAATTAAGATTTTGAAAAATAAAAAATAGTGAATCGTAAAAAAAATCTTGGAACGTAAAAATATGGATCTGTACCAAAAAACTTGGTTATTTTGGGGGATCAAACTCATAAGATCATAATAATCGATGACCCGAACGAAGGAGGTCCGAATCCAGTACAAATATAAAGGGGCTGTGAAAATCAAGTCCAAACTACACTGAGCATTAACAGCAGTACGATATAGACAGCATGACCAAAAGCACGTACAAAGGAGTTAATAATGGATCTTAATTTGGTTGAATTGAACTCTTCCGCATTAATTATTTCATACTTTTTTTTTCCATGTATTATAAGTGTAAAATATTTATTAATTTTATCAATGATTAACTTTTTTTAAAAAATTTGGTTCGCAATTTTTAATGTGGTCTCATTCCAATCATATTTTTTATTCATCAACAAGAATCTACCCGACTTCTTATTATTTAGTTGCAAGAAAACAAAGTTGAGATAAAATCATGTGCATGGAAATTTCTCTTTAGGACAAATGATTTTTTTGAAAAATAATTCTCAATATTATAGATGTGATTATTTTTCCTAGAAATACAATGTGCACAAATTTTTTTTATCATAAATTCATATAGGTAATTTTTGCAGCGATTCTCCTCATATTTTGGCAAGTTGTTTATTTATTGTATTTGACTTGTATTGGGTTTGAAACTTGTTAGTAACTATGAGAAAATGTAAAGTGAGAAAAGAAAAATATATTGATAACTTAAAAGATGTGTTAAGTGACAAGCAATGATAGACTTATGTTATAAGGAGGGTGTACATCATTTAAAAAAAAATTACATGTAAATATTTTAAATATTTGTATTTTATTTCTCTTAATTTTATATATTTAAACTCACCCCTAATTATTATTGATTTTTAGTTTTTTTTAATAGACTGTTCCCATTGACTCAAGATCAACCCACTAACAATTTTTATAAACAAACAGATCCTAAATTACTTTAAATTTCATAAACAATTTTTTAAGATCTAGAAGAGCTCTAGCGTTAAATTACTTTGAATTTCATAAAGAATTGTAATTTCATTTTAAAATCATAAAAAGTTGACGGCCTTTATGCCCTTATTTTTTTCCAAAATAAAATGGGGAAGCTATGATATTTGTTGAAGGGATAAAAAAGATTTAACGAACTTTTTGTTTCAGTCTTATTAATTCTTTTTTATTTATGACCCTTACAATGTCCGTTGTGACTTGTTTTAGTGTTCACCATAATTTGTCATTAACAATAATATGTTTTTATGTTCTTAGGAATATAGCAGTTTTAGTTTTACATTTCTACAAAATATAACGATTTGTGTTTTATTATTTCTTATTCATGCAATATTTGACATCAATTATTTTGTTTCTTGATGTGACGTTAAAGACTAAAAAAATAACTATATTCATATAGGCATAAAACATTTTAAAAAAATTACTAATCTCTTCGTATATAAATTAGAATACCTATAGTAAATGAGAGTAGTATTAGCTGTCATTTTTTAATGAAAATATTTTTAGTTTTTTTTATGAGTGTTTTTAGGAAAAAAAATGTTAATCTCTTACCTCTTTTGATTTATTATTTTCAACACTTTAATTCCAACTTGAGTTTAAATTTTTAAAAAATATTAATTATTAAAAATAATATTATATCACAATAAAAATTATTTATCATAAATATAAAATATAATTTTTATATTCTAAAGTATTTATTTATTATAAATTTTAATTATAATAAATTTATATATTTAAAAATACTTATTTATTATAAATTTTTCTTATATAAAAATAAATATTTATTTTATACACTACATAAACTAAAATATTACTTGAATCCAAAATCTTACTTAAATCATATATGTGTCATTTCAATTAACTACAGATAATTCTTCTCACTTCCATTCATAAAATATTTAAATTTGATTACATTTTATCAAATTTGTGAAATTTTTTATTGGGTATATTATTCGATAAAGATTATTAGTGAACTAGAAGGATAATGCTAATGGGTATGTTGGTAGAGGTTCTTCAAATAGTTCTTATTTATTTAGGAGAGATTCTATTTGCATATCCTTTCTAATTTCAACAGACCTCTCTATTTTTGTGTTCTTTAATTTAAAAAATATATTTTATTTTAAAAATAAACCCTCTTACCTTTCATGTTTCTCTCTCTTTTCAGGCCATTTGTATTTCTTCAAAAAAAAAAAACTCATGGATAACATTTTTTTTTTATCAAATTACATCATCTACTATATTTATATTTATATTTCTTTTTTTTTTATCTCTCTGACTGTCATAATATTGAGTGTCCATATATATTTTATAAAAAAATGTATTGTAACACAATAACTACCTATTTTAGCGCTGGAAGCAGTATATGCTAAAAACATCTCCTCCTATTTTATTTATTATGTTATTTTAATAGATAACTAAAAGATAACTTTAGTTGCCTAACATCTGACAGCAAAAATTCAATTTAAAGAATTCTAAAATTTAGTTTCCAAAATTTTTAAATTTTTATAATATTAAGAAAACTGATTTTCGAAATATAATAAAATATTTACTATTTTTAAAACTAAATCTTAGAAGGTAATTAATTTTATAATATTTCGGAATTCAGTTCCAGAATATTCTATATAAAACTAATTTTTGAATATTAATATGATTTTATAATTTTTAATAAATATTAATTAATAATAAAGGGTGTGTAAAAAATAATGTGTATTTTCATGCCACTCCTATAATTTTCAGATAAGTTGTATCATATATACACAAACTATAAAAATTCCAAAATACATAGTATTACACCAGAAGTCATCTTCATTACCTTATATACACAATAAATTCAAGTGAAAGAGAAAGAAATTAAGCAAAAAGAAATCAAGATACGAATATAGATCAATCAATATTAAGACATCATCATATAATATTTGGTAGAAATAAGAAAGAAATATTATGCTTGCATACCCTGTTAAGGGATGGCCTTATTATTATCCCCACTCAAGGATAACCTAGATTAAATGCACAATACTTTACCAACACCACACCATAAATACTAATTAACATTATTTGTGAGGCTCGCCAGTTCAATATTCAGAGTCTTACTCTTTCTTGGAGTAATTATTCTTTCGAACAGTTGTTGTAGTTCTGAGCTTCTTCCTAGCGCGCAGAATAAAGTCAGAAAAATGGCTTTCGTTTTTGTTGGCACCATGAGCCTCACCATGATCCGATGCAGCTGCATGGTTGCTCTGAGTCCAACCAATGTTTGTCATGCTTCTCATCATTTTCTCCCTGGTATGTTGAATGAACTCTTTGAAATGTTCATTAATATCCATTTGTTTCTTACCTTGTGGCTCTCTGTGCACCCCATGATGACCATGTTGTGGATGAGGTTCACCCTTAACAGCCACTTTGGTTGCTCTTTCTGATGAGCCACCGTTTGCTACACCATTCTGACTCAACTTAGGGATGGTTGAGTGAACAAACTTTGTGGGAATTGCTTCTGATCCTTCCGCGTGAGCCTTATGATGTGGAGGTGGTTTGTTTTGGATACTAATATTAGTAATGGATGATTGAGAATTTGGATCATTGGTGAGGGGTTTAGGTTCTTGATTAAAGCTTGTGATGCGTTGAACGGCTCGAACAGCAGGATTGCCTGCAAGTGCTTGACGGATTTTCGTGCACACAGAAGAGCTTGAGCTATTGTTTTTGTCCATAGAAACTGTATGGTGTGATACTCAAACGGGGTTAAGCTCAGACTATTGTGGGGTGGTGCAACACTGCAAGGATATTTGTGTTAATCTTTTATAGCGTTTATCTTTAGTGTGGAAAGGAAAGATGAAAAGGCAAGGATATTTGAAAAACAAACACAAATATCTACTTTTGAAGTGTGATCCTTTGTGGGAACCAATTGTAGTCGAAGAAAACCATTAGGCCATTAGGATAAGATTCTTAACAGCTAGCGTAGCCACTAATGATGTTGCTTTTTCTTAATTTTCATGGCAGGGATCAATTCCCACTTTCTTGCCACCCTATTATTGTATATCCACCTTGAACTGAAACAAACAAGTAAAACTAGCGCACCATGCTTTGTCCTTGGCATATTTGTCAGCTTAGTATAGTGAGAAAAGAAGGGAGAAAAATTCAAAATTTGATAACTGACATAAGTTCATGGAGAAATTATTAGGTGTTGGATTACCGTCGTTAAAATTAATAAGATAATTAAATATTATTAATTTTATTACAAAATAAAAAAATTAAATATGTATCACATATAAATTGATTAGGATCATAAACAAATAATAAGAAATTATCTAATAATTTTTCCTTTCAAAGAAGCATCTGGATGGTATAGGATTCAGTTGCCACGAAGTAGAAAAATGGAGAAATAATTAAAGCCTAGTTGCAGGAAAGAATCATTTGTTAGCTTCCCTCACAGGAAGCGTGATTCTGCAGGTCCATGTGAATGTGAAGATTATACTGGCTTTATGGTGAAAAACGACGTATAATCATCAAATCACACCCACTGTTTGCATACCGCAACACCAAAATCTAGAAAGGAAAAAAAAAAAAAAGGATCCATATTACATAATACTAACCAAAAATAAAAATAAAAATCCATAATATGATACTATTATTGTGTTACCAACCAGAATCCCAATCCTACGTTTTGCATAAAAAGAATGTGAAGAGAGCGCGCGGAAATTCTTTGATAATTTTTCTTAAATTTCATGCTTAAAGCTAAGGCTGCGCCTACAATAATTTTATATGCGTACTGTGATGGATCAATTCTTTGCATGAACAAGGGTTCATCCAAAGCAATTAATAAAAAGTTTAATAGTAAAATAACTTCATCAAAAGTTTTATTATATTTTTCAAATATTGTTTAATGTATTAAATTTTTTTACTAGCTATACTTAAGGAAGGAAGACTCAATTCGTGCTAAAATTGCTAATTATGCATACTAAAACAATTGCTAATCATGTCAACTCTAGAAATTGGATAGTTTGATGTTAATGGTGCAAGCTCAGAGTACGAGACAAATGTTATGCAATATATATCAGTTTATTACATGTACATTTTAAATTTTTGGTAAAATTCAAAGAAAAAATCACTTAAAAGAAAAATAGATTTTAAGAATACATAAGGCAAAATGTGAAGAGTATAAATTAAAGAAAAATAAATATCTTTAAAATTATTAAAAAAATGCACAATTAATTTCAAGAATTTAAATTTAAAAATAAAAAATATTCACAACTATTTAAGATAGTATATTAAAAAACAAGTATTCTCTAATTTTTATACATAGGATGGATAAATAAACAAAATCAATCAGTACTTTATGTGATTTTGATGTCGCTTATTTAATATTACACGATTTCTTGACACTAGCCAGCATCTGTAACATGCTATAGCTCGGATAATCCCACGATTTGGTCGGGCCAAGGCAGAAAGGAATTTCAACTTGTCTAACCCTTCAAGAAAGACAGAAAGGCACTCGTTGTTAGAGTTCTAATTCTAAAGCAAAGCACCCAACTTATTTATCTAAATTATTGTTTTACTCCTTTATCCTCAACCCAAAGACTTCCTAGTTTTCCACTCACAAAAAAGAAAGGATTCCCTATTTCACCATTCGTTGTTTTCATCACTGGTGAACGTTTCCTACCATCCTTTAGAAAACCAAGGATATATTCCAAACTGTTCATAGTACTACGATTCATTTAGTTCCAATGAACAGCGCTCATGGCCCCTTTTTTTCACTTTCTATTATGCCCTCCCTAGCTAGAAGACAAAGCACACAAAACTAAAGTGACGTAGTGATCAAACGTAGGCAGACGGAAGATTTACATGACCACAGCGGAAATGTACAATATGTCACTGACATTTCTCATCTATAAAATAATGATTACAAAGACAACAATCCAGTACCAAGTGCATACATACGTTAGGAACTCGAGTATACAATAAGCTCCTGGTACGATTAACCAAAAGTAGAATACATCCTACAAGAAAATAAAGTTCTACAGCAGATTTAAGTAACATAACTTATTCAGATTAATATTTACAAGTTTTTATGCCCAAATCATCACCGTCTAGATATTTCTGTGACGGTCGTTGGTTCAGAATTGCTCAGAGACAGCCTGGAAAAATATCTGATGAAAACGTGCATAAATCATATAATTAATATTGCTAAATTTGTTGCTCTTGGATTCTTAAGGCGCAATTCCTCATTCCATGTAACTTTCTTTTAGTTGGACTACCATGTATGCTCAATACTCAATGACGAAAAGTCTTCACAACCTTCTCTATCTGTCGCCGGCAAAGAGGACAATTGGTCAAGTGTGAAGAACAAGCTGTACAGCAGCACATATGCCCACACCTGACAACATAACATAGACCTTAGGGGTTTTTCAATAGAGTATGGAATTAAATATATAACTCTACTTTAGTGGGCCTTGAACATCTCGGTCTGGATGGTTGTAGCAGGCACATGTAGACAGTGTGTGTATAAAATAATAAACCCACCAGAGTAAGCTGAGGGTAGTTTGGGTGGGTTGAAGTTGGGGTAAAGCATATAATACAAATAACAAAAAACTTTAACTCGGTACAGCCCCGCGGTGGTGGGAGGTTAACTCATGGGAAACGTTTCCTCCAATTTCAGATTCTTTTTTTTTTTTTTTTGCCTGTAAAACCCAGACTGAATTTTTGAAGTGGCCATCATACATTGTCTTGAATCACTTGGGATCAATAAGCATTTTTTCTTCATGTTTAATAATAGCTAATAAAGATCATAATGAAGAAATGGCTGCGATAATTTATGCTGATGGAAAAAAAAAAAACGAAGTTGTAGAAGTCTGCTTGTCATTCTCAGTGCTACTGCTTTTATAATAGTCAGTTGTTGTATGCAGAGAAACATATGACAGACTAAGCATTGACTACAGAATATTTTATGTCAAGCAAGAAAGAGGATGAGATTGATAACTTACGGAACAAAAACAGCATTATATTCCTGCTCAAGGCATATTACACACAAATCTGGCATTAAGCGATCTCTTTTAGCACCATCTGATAAGCTGTCGGCCTTTTCAACTGAGAAAGAACCACAAATTTATGGTAAATATTGAAACAGTTATTACAAACATAAATATAATTGAGCCATAACAATTTACCATCAATATTTTGTCCCGACTTCTTTGCAGCTGCAGCAAGGACCCTGAACAAAATTGTTCAGATTGATTAAAAATAAGATAGAGTGTGAACTTGAGAGGATTAGAATCGGCCATACTTCCCATTAAATTTGAGAGGTGAAATCTTGTTCATTAAAACAAAGTTGTATTCCTCTTTTCCTAATTAAAGTGTTTTTAATGGTATTCAGTTTTCTACTACTAATGAGAAGAGACACTGGTGACCCGTACCTTCTTTGAAGTTCGCTGCGACGCCGTCTTTCCAGTATGTACCGAATAGCATGCTTGGCTATCAGATAAGCACCAAACACTGTCAAGCCCACAGAAGCATACTTATACCACCTAATAAGAAAATTTAGTCAATAAAAAAAATCGGGTACACCAAAACAATCAATAAGCATCCAGACATTTGTAAAGTAACCTTGCCCATTTCCCCAGATTTGCAATTAGCTGATCAATTGTTTTGGGAGAGACATAAAATGGTCCTTTGTGGGGTCGCTGAATTCGAATAGTCCCAACATCATCTTTAGCAGCCTGATGATACAGTTTAAAAATTAAATTAAAAAAAAAGAGTTGAAAACAGAAAATGGCACCCGAGTTGATAAATTGAAAATAGAAAGGAAGAATTTGAATAAAAAGAGAAATTGCAATCCCTTTTTCTTTTCTTTTTTTTACGCTAAAGCTGTGTAGTATTGTATTCACATTGAATGAATGTTATTTACATCAGCTAAAATAAAAGAAGTGGTTTGGTGGGGATAGTCCTCCAACCAATACATTTGAAAGAATAAAAATAGAAATCACAAAAGCATGTGTTTAATGAAATGATTGTTCCAGAGAGTAGCAGGGGAAGTATTACTCCTGTTACATCTTGTAACATTACCTATGTACTTTGCAACACGGCTAATACCAATTATAATGAAATTCTGCAGTAAATGACACTATTGAGAAAGTAACTAGAATATTCTTGAAATTAATTACAATACCTCACCAACAACAGTCAAGGAAGTTCCAACTGGAAGTACCCGTTCAATTCTCTTGACTCCAAGCATCTGAAAACACGGTCTCAATTATGTCAGCTTACAAAATAAGCAGCTTAATGCTTCTATTTTCTTTTATTCTTGACTCCCACCTTGAGACCTTGCAAATAATCCAAAGTTCCACGAACAAGTGAACGACCTGACTCTTCAAATGCCTCACTTCCAACAGGTAATACAAAACCAGTAGCACCCCGAGCTCCAACCACATGCACACGATTAGTCCCATCATCCTAATATATAAAGACAGAGGAACTAAGATCTTAAATATTTACTTCAAGTGAATTTGGTTTTCATGCAGAGAACATATATTTATCAACAATAATAATATTTAGCAGTGGGAGGGGAGTCTTCACTTAATAAGCTTAAATATTGACTCAGAAGCAAATATCCCCTCAGTCTGATAATAGATAATCAATAATAATTATAATTTAAAAATAAAATAAAATAAATCTATTAGAGGAACAGAGGCAAACTGCACACCAGATACCAAGGAACCTCTTTACTCATTGATAGCATCAAAGCAGAATCTTGTATCCAGGAACCAGCATCATTGTGTTTAAGAAAATGTTGCTCTGCCTAAAAGGAAAATTGTAAAACAGGTTCAATATTAATCACAATGGTAAAATGACATAAGCAACGTCCTTATAAAATGGAGATATTCATGCTTTATGTCTACGTACTGTTTCTTCAACTATTACACCTCTTAAGCCACTGAACTCGCAGTTAATTGGGGTTTCAGAGCTAACTCTTCCAGAAATTGTAACAATCAAGGGTAATATTTCCACATCTAACAGTTGTGCTGAAAAATAAGGAATCCCGAGCTTGATCAGAAGCCATGACAAATAGTTGACTCTAATACAACGAAAGAACATCTAACCTCATCTATTCAGCATCATAGAAATGTACATCAATTTTGTTTTAATAACAAGTACTCCTAATTGGAATACACAATTACATATCAAGGAGGCAGTATCATACAGATCATGCTAATCTTAAAATGAATGTGAAATGCGAAACTCATTGTTACCAAAATGATAAGTAAAAAGTATCTTGCAACAAACAAGCAGCAAGAAGAGTGAATATATCATTACAAATGATTATCAGCAAGCCAAATAAGGCCAATCTCGGGCAACTAACATTTTCCAACCAGGAGCCACCAACATTTGGCTCCTGGAAGCTACCATTCAAAAATCAAACATACTTAATAAGAAAATGCTGCAATGCCAACAACTTGCATGGAATTCAGCTAACAATTGTACAGGATGATATATAACTTTCTTCCACCAGTTTCACTACCTATCTTTCTTGTAAATAAAACCGCAAGACAGCCGAAACAACTCTCTTAGAGTTTGAATTTGGGTCTAACCTAACCCTTAAAAGTTAGCTCATGAGGTGAGAGTTGTCTCTTACTTATATAAACTATTTCAGTCATGTCACTGGTCAACGTGAGATCTCCAATACATTCTCTTATGACGAGGACTGGCTGAACATCATGATCTAATAACAGTCCAATAATGATAATGGGTGACTTCATAGGCTCAACAATAACTATTAGGGTCAGTTCTAATCCCATGTTGAAATTTGGGTTTTTTTCTTTTTATTTTATTTTTTGTTTAATTCATGGAGTAAGAATTGTGCTCCATTTATATATACTATGTTGACTATATCAAAAGTCATCGTGGATCTCTAACAAAACTCATTGGTCATTGGTAAAAATTAAATACAATTAAATAAAAACTAGATACGATTATATCCTCCCAGTCATTTATGAAATCACAAGTAACATGCATTTGAAGATCAGTGACTCAAATCATGTTATTCAAAGCAACAATAATGCAATTCAAACTTGCACAAGTATAGAATAGTCAGGAAGCATAAACCAAATGTACGGACAATAGAGGTTACTGTTACTGAAAAGGACACAAACCTAGCTCCTTCAGTTGATTGACCCTTGTAACGGATTTAAGAATTTCCGCATCCCTGTACCCATAAAAAAATTAAAAAGAAAAAAAAAGAAATTTTATATGTAAGTAGTTCTAGAATGGCACAAACGTGATTCAATTTCAAGAGAATGATGAAGTATACCTGCCACTGCTTCTGCCGAGAAGGTAAAGAGCAGCAGCACTCAAACAGCAACTGAGGCCACCCCAAGGAATCATCTTCGTCCGTCCAACACTAAGCGCCCAAACCCATTGCTTCAATTCAAAAATCAAAAGGGAATTGGGGTTGGCAAATCAATGTATGATTTGATTGCGTTTGGGTCGCGAAAGTTCCTTTATTAATGTTTGGGAAGAAAAGTGAGAGAATTGGATGCAAGGAGTAAAGTGAAGGAAAGGGCAAAAGAACAGGATAGTGTTGTGCGTGCTGCGTGCAATTGGGTCCTTCCTTTCCCACCTCACAAAATCAATAACATTCCCTTGCGTCAAATTCTTGTGGTGCTCTATTAAGTATTCACTATCTATATAAAAATATTATTTCAATAATTAATTTAACTGTTTTTATTATTTATACCAATTAATTATTTTTTATAAAAAAAAATGAAGACTAAAGTATAAAAGGTAAATTATTTATGTTGGGATAAATTTATCGACTTTTTTAAGTAAAAGACAATAATCAATTTATGATATAAATAAAATATAAAATTAAATTTTGAAGTAACTAGTTGCAGTAAAATCTATAATTTTATACAAAAAAAATATGATATGAACATTTTTAATGCAGCCATTGTATGTTTTATTATAATTATTATATAATCACGCTGTCCAGGATTGGTAAATACTAAATACAATAAAGGGCATAGCATTTTCCCCTCCTCCTTTGGCTGGTACCTGAAATTTGATGATACCTAGCTATTTTATTTCCTTGTCGGAAATGTATGGAGTAAGGAGAAATATAGTGCCACAATTGCATGGGTGAAGAATGTTACAGAATACAGACTTACATGTGGCTGGACTGTATTGTGGGTACAAAGTGCAATCTTTCACAAAATCTGTATTTATCCATATACGTCAACATGTACAGCTTTACACCTTCCTTTTTTCTATTTGTCATTTTAAAATAATATTTTTATTATTATTTATTTTTTAAAATAAGTATTAAAATAATAACAATTTTTTTTAATTATAGTAATATTTTACTTAATTTTTAAAAATTTCATATCAGAAAAATAATAATAAAATCATGAAAAACTACTAGAGTAAATAAAAAAA